>BPLQ01001793.1:0-27161 GCA_021605075.1 Caerostris darwini | reverse complement strand
TACATGCGAATTATTTTTCCTCGGAATGTTGGCATCTACCAGCAGGACAATGCGAGGTGTCATAAAGCTCGCAGTGTATGTGCGGGGTTCAAAGAGCACCTGGATGAGTTTACCATACTCCCCTGGCCAGCAAACTCACCGGATTTAAACCCAATCGAGAAGCTATGGGACCACCTCGATCGGGTTGTTCGCGCCACGGATCCTCGACCGCGTAATGTAGCGCAGCTGGCCACGGCACTACCGTCTGGAGTAATTGATTCTGGAGTGATTGACTCTCTTCCTGCACGTCTCGCAGCGGTCCGCTCTGTCAAAGGTGGTTATTCTGGCTTTTGACAGGTGGTCACATTAATATGACTGGTCTGTGTATTTAAACTATGTTTTTTTTTTTAATTGTTCGAAATTTTTTGATAACTCTAATAGTTTTTATAAATAGTAAGCTTCGAAATATAGATATAACTTACTAATTTTAAAGGCAAATTCTTTTAATAATTAGGAATGTACCAACTGTACTTGTTTTAAAAAATAATTGTTCATTAAAGGTCAAAATAAGTACTCTCGGAAATTTTTCAACTTTTATGAACTTTTTATCAACGCATTTGACCTTAAAAGAGAGATTAATTAATCCCGTTTCCATAATTGTTGGCAAAATTTTATGCATTTTCTATTTTTATGAATCTAAAACAAAAATTTAAAATTAGAACATATCCTAAAATAAATTTTTAAATAATTAATTTTATAAGCAACTAAATGGATATTTTGTATGCATGAATACGTTGATATAAACGATTTTGTTTTTCCACGGTAATTTTTACTCTTTTATGAATTTTGTTTTTGCCACTTAAGATATTAATCTAGTCCAAAAGTTACTTTTAAATGTCGCATTTGATGCAGGAAAACCGAAATCAATAAGTACATTTCCTCTGGCTTCAACTGAATGAACCCCGCTCCGGGTCATTTGAGCTTAAATAGTCAAAAGTGGACGCACTTTCATTTCCAAAATGGGATTTTTTATTATTTTTTCAAGCACTGACTGATGCCTTTAATACATTTTTCAGATTTCCAAACCAATGCTGTGATCTCTTCTATTGGAAAATAAACTAGGTCTTAACAATAAAAACCCAAAAGCGTCGAGTTTTGACTTGAAACAATCAATGGCCTCATTACAGCTTATGAAAATCGTGCATTAAAATCGTTTCTTCATTTCTCTAACAGAAAAGGAAGAGAGGAGAAAATTGAATTTTCTCACCCAAACAGTGATAGAAAAAGCAACAGTAAAAGATAGATATACATCCACGTTCAACTTTTATTGCTTTCTTTTCCATTCATATTAGGTAAATAAACTCTTTATTTTCAAATGAAGAACTTAAAGAAAGGGATTTTTTATTGCGTTTTGCTTTATTTATTTCTATTTTTGTAGTATTTTTTTTATTTAGCAGTTTCGTGTTTCCAGTTTAAGGAATATATTTAGAACATGGAAAGAGGAAAATTTTATTTTTTTAATTTTTTTTTCTTTGTATACTCAGTTCACATCAGTTCCTCTTTTTTCCCGAGAAAATTGCAAATTTCTTTTGCAAGAAGCGAAAAAATATACGATCCCTGGAGAGTGTAAGAGGAAAATGAAATTTTTGTGTTTTTGCAGGTTAGTTTGCGCACAACTTCCAGAAATCCACCACGAAATTTCGTTTCGATTACAAAGTAAAGCGGTAAAAAAAATCCTAAACGAGATTAAAGAAATATCATGGACAAAACTTGACTCTTTACAAAAAGCGAAATATAGATTGCTTAGTCTAAAACTCATTGTTGCGTAAATGGCAAATGGAGAAAATATATAAATGTCTATTCCATTTTATTTGTAAACTTTGCTATTATTTTTAAATTTGTTCGAATTTTTCGTCAACTCTAATAGTTTTTATGAGAAGTAAACTTCGAAAAATAGATATATATTTACTGATTTAAAATCAATTTTTTTTTAATAATTAGGAATCTACCTAACTTGAAAGTATCTTGATACTACTGTACTTGTGTTAAAAAATAAATTCTTAATAAATGTAATAATAATTAATTCAAAAATTATTTTCCAACATTTGGATAAGATAACTTTTTTGAAAACGATGAATAATCTAATTATAGGATTTATTTTAGAAATTTAATTTTGACGAAGTGGCTTTTATTAAGGGGTCTGATGATTGTGTGACTAGCGCTCTGGAGCTCGGTGCCATAGGTTTCGTGTTTGATGCCCGGTGGTGCAATGGATGTTTGTAGTGGTTCATAACCCACTTTAAACTGTAGGTCCCTGTGATCGTAGAGAATTGTCTTGTGAGTAACAACAGCATAACATTCGATTCTAACGAAAAAAAATTTTCGCTAATCTTAAGGTTTTTCCTTTATTTAAACTTTTTGAAAAACATTTAAATATGGATTTAATTTAAAATGAGTTTTTAAACATAAATGGGATTTCGATAGTTATATACATTTTAACTTGAATTATTTAGTTATAAAAGATTCAGTTTCGTTTTTTTAAGAATAGAAAATATAATAATAAATGAAAATATTTCGTGAACATAAGAAGTAAATAAAATTTTAAATTATGGAAAAAATTCATGTTTCAAGGAACCAATTTTGTATTTAACTAACATTTGAACATTTGAAAAAAGGTTCTGCTCATTATAAAACTAAATACTTTTTCAACATATTTAATCTAATAAAAGAGATTAATTAATTAAAATTCCATAATTATTGCCGTAATTTTATGCATTCTCTTATTTGTGTATCTAAAACAAAAATTTAAAATCAGAACATATCTTAAAATATTTTTTGAAAGAAATATTTTCAGAAAAAACTAAATGAAAAGGAATTTAATTTTTATATGCATGAATACATTGACATAACTGATTTGGTTTTTCCACGGAAATTTTTATTCTTTCCAGGATATTGTTTTTGCCACTTAAGATATTAATCTAGTCCAAAAGTTGCTTTTAAATATCGCATTTCAAGCGGGAAAACCAAACTCAATAAGTACATTTCCTGTAGAATCATCTGAATGAATCCCGCTCCGGGTCATTTGAGTTCAAATAGTCAAAAATGGATACACTTTCATTTACAGAATTGGATTTTTTTTGAGAATAAGACGAAAAAGTAGTGGGATTTTTTATTTTTTTCATTCATTGACTGTTGCTTTTAATACATTTTTCAGATTTCCAAACCAATGCTGGGGTCTCTCCTAATAGAAAATAAACAGGATTTCAACAATAAAACCCCAAAAGCGTTCGAGTAGTGACTTGAAACATCAATGGCCTCATTACAGCTATGAAAATCGTGCATTAAAATAGTTTCTTCATTTCTTCAGCAGAAAGAGAAGAGAGGATGAAATTGCATTTTCTCACCCGAACAGTGATAGAAAAAGAAAAAGTAAAAGATAGAGACATTTTTTTCTCTCTCTCTCTCTCAAAAGAATGGCATTTTATCTCTAAATTATATGTATTTTTTATTCTAGTAGCACCCTCCACGTTCAACTTTTATTGCTTTCTTTTCCATTCATATTAGGCAGATAAACTCTTTATTTTCAAATGAAATACTTAAAGAAAGGATTTTTATTGCGTTTTGCTTTATTTTTTTCCATTTTTGTAGTAATTTTTTTTATTTAGCAGTTTGGTATTTCCACTTTAAGAAATATCTTTAGAACATGGAAAGAAGACTTTTTTATTTTTTTATTTTTCTGGGTATACTCAGTTCGCATCAGTTCCTCTTTTTGCCCGAGAAAATTGCAAATTTCTTTTGCAAGAAGCGAGAGAATATACGATCCCTGGAGAGTGTAAGAGGAAAATGAAATTTTTGTGCTTTTCGCAGGTTAGTTTGAGCACAACTTCCAGAAATCCACCACGAAATTTCGTTTCGCTTACAAAGAAAAGTGGTAAAAAAATCCTAAACGAGATTTAAAAAATATCATGGCCAAAACATTATACTTTACAAAAAAAAGGAAATGTAGATTGCTTCGTCTTAAAACTCATTGCTGCATAAAAGATAAATAGAGAAAATAGTTAAATGTCTATTCCATTTTATTTGTATAATGCGATATTTTTTTCAAATTGTTCAATTTTTTTGTCAGCTCTAATAGTTTTTATAAATAGTATGCTTTGAAAAATAGACATAACGTACTAATTTAAAAGTCAGACTTTTAATAATTAAGAATGTACTTTGGCTAAATATACCTAGATACAACTGTACTTCATTTAAAAAATTAATTTTCATAAAATGTCAAAATAATTATTCTCGGAAATTTTTATTCTTTTATGAACTTTTTTTCTACGCATTTGATCTTAAAAAAGATATTAATTAATTCCATTTCCATAATTGTTGACAACTATGTGCATATTGTTTTTTTTAATCTAAAACAAAAATTTAAAATCAGAACATATCCTAAAATTTTTTTTTAAATAAATATTTTCATATGAAACTAAATCCAAATTTTGTATGCATGAATGCATTGAAATAACTGATTTTTTTTTCTCAAAAACCTTTAATGTTTTATGAGTTTTGTTTTTGCCACTTAAGATATGAATCTTGTCCAAATATTGCTTTCAAATATCGCATTTGATGCAGGAAAACCAAAATCAATAAGTACATTTCCTCTGGCATCAACTGAATAAGCCCCGTTGCTTAAATAGTCAAAAATGGATACACTTTCATTTCCAAAATGGGATTTGTTTTATAATCACACGAAATCGCAGTGGGATTTTTTTTAAATTTTCAATTCACTGACTGTTGCCTTTAATACATTTTTCAGATTTCCAAACCAATGCTGGGATTCCTTCTAATGGAAAATAAACTAGATTTCAACACTAAAAACCCAAAAGCGTTCGAGTTTTAACTTGAAACAATCAATGGCCTCATTACAGCTATGCAAATCGTGCATTACAATAGTTTCTTCATTTCTCTAACAGAAAGGGAAGTGAGAAGAAAATTGAATTTTCTCAACCAAACAGAGATAGAAAAAGCAAAAGTAACAGATAGATGTTATTTTTTTTCTCTCTCTCTCTCAGAAGAATAGTATTTTATCTCTAAATTGTATGTATTTTTTATTCCAGTAGCACTCTCCACGTTCAACTTTTATTGCTTTCTTTCCCATTCATATTAGGCAGATAAACTCTTTATTTTCAAATGAAGGACTTAAGGAAATGAATTTTATTGCGTTTTTGCTTTATTTATTTCCATTTTTGTAGTATTTTTTTTTTCATTTAGTAGTTTTATGTTTCCATTGTAAGGAAGATCTTTAGAACATGGAAAAAAACATTTTTATTTTTATTCTTCTTTTTCTGTGTATACTCAGTTCGCGCTCAGTTCCTCTTTTTGGGCGAGAAAATTGCAAATTTCTTTTTGCAAGAAGCGAGAAAATATACGATCTCTGGAGAGTGTAAGAGGAAAATGAAATTTTTGGGCTTTTTGCAGGTTAGTTTAAGCACAACTTTCAGAAATCCACCTCGAAATTTCGTTCCGCTTACAAAGAAATGCGGGAAACAAATTTTAAACAAGGATAAAGAAATATCGTGGACAAAAATTTACGCTTTACAAAAAGCGAAATGTAGATTGCTTAGTCTTAAAACTCATTGCTGCGTAAAAGGCAAATAGAGAAAATAGTTAAATGTCTAGTCCATTTTGTTTATAAACTACGTTATTTTTTTAATATTGTTCGAATTTTTTGTCAAATCTAATAATTTTTACAAATAGTAAGCTTCGAAAAATAGACATAATTTATTAATTTAATAGGCAGATTTCTTAATCATTAGGAATGTACCTTGGTTGAATATACCTTGATACAACTGTATTAAAAAATAAATGTTCATTAAATGTTAAAATAATTTATCTTGGAAATTTATATACTTTTATGAACTTTTTTTCAACGCATTTATTCTTTAAAAAGATGTTTATTAATTCCATTTCCATAATTGTTGCCATAACATTATTAATTTTCTTTTTTTTTTTTTTTTATCTAAAGCAAAAATTTAAAATGAACATATCCTGAAATGTTTTTTGAAATAAATATTTTCAGAAGAAACTAAATGAAAATGAATCGCATTTTTGTATGCATGAATACATTGACATAACTCGTTTATTTTTTGTCGGAAATTTTAACCCTTTTATGAATGTTGTTTTTCCACTTAAGATATTAATCTAGTTCAAAAGTTGCTTTTAAATATCGTATATAGTGCAGGAAAACGAAGATCAATAAGTACATTTCCTTTGGCATCCACTGAATAAACCCCGCTCCGTTTCATTTGCGCTTAAATAGTCAAAAATAGATACACTTTCATTTCCAAAATGGGATTTTTTTGAGAATGAGACGGAAACGTAGTAGGATTTTTTTTTTTTTTTCACTGATGGATACCTTTAATACATTTTTCAGATTTCCAAACCAATGCTGGGATCTCTTCTAATGGAAAATAAACTAGATTTCAACAATAAAACCTCAAAAGCGTTCGAGTTTTGACGTGAAACAATCAAAGGCCTCATTACAGCTATGAAAATCATGCATTAAAATAGTTTCTTCATTTCTCTAACAGAAAGGGAAAAGAGGAGAAAATTGAATTTTCTCACCGAAACGGTAAGAGAAAAAATTAAAGTAAAAGATGGATAGATTTTTTTCTCTCTTTCAGTCAGAAGAATATCATTTTATCTCAAAATTAGATGTATTTTTTATTCCAGTAGCACCTTCCACGTTAAACTTTTATTGCTTTCTTTTCCATTCATAATAGGCAGATAAACTCTTTATTTTCAAATGAAGAACTTAAAGAAAGGATTTTTATTGAGTTTTTACTTTATTTATTTCCATTTTTGCAGTAATTGTTTTTTATTTAGCAGTTTCATGTTTGCACTTTAAGGAAGATCTTTAGAAGATGGAAAGAAGACATTTATATTTTTTCTGCGTATACTCATTTCGCTTCAGTTCCTCTTCTTGCGAGAGAAAATTGCAAATATCTTTTGCAAGAAGCGAGAAAATACACGATCCTGGAGAGTGAAAGAGGAAAATGAAATTTTTGTGCTTTTTGCTGGTTTGTTTGAGCACAGCTTTCAGAAATCCACCACGAAATTTCGTTTCGCTTACAAAGAAAAGCGGTAAAAAAACCCTAAACGAGATTAAAGAAATATCACGGGCAAAACTTTACAAGAAGCGAAATGCAGATTGCTTAGTCTTAAAACTCATTGCTGCTAAAAGGCAAAATAGTTAAATGTCTATGCAATTTTATTTTTAAACTATAGTATTTTTTTTAAATTGTTCGAATTTCTAGCAACTCTTTTTCTTTCTTTCTAATGCAGTTGGTAAACACTTAGACAGCTTGGTCTTGGATGCCTGCACAGATGTACTCACTTTGCATTACCCAGGAGGCGCGTGTAACTTGAAGGTAAGCCACGGACGCGGAGTAACAATGCCCCCGCAACGCTCTACGATCCTATTAGACCGGGACCTACAGTTTAAAGTGGATTCCGAACCACTACACACATCCATGGCACCGCCGGGACTCGAACCCGAAACCAGTGCTACCGAGCGCCAGAGCGCTAGCCACTCGGCCATTCTGTCCCCTCTACCAACTCTAGTAGTTTTTATTAATGGTAAGTTTGAAAAATAGACAGAATTTAATAATTTAAAAGGCAGTTTTTTTTTAATAATTAAGAATGTTTCTTGCTTGAATCTAACTTGATACAATTGTACTTGTATTAAAAAACAGATGTTCATTAAATGCTAAAAATAATTAAATTCAAAAACAAAATTTTTTAACTTTTGGCATGAGAGGACTATCTTGAAAAATACGCATAATCTGGTTATAGGATTTATTTCAGTAATTTAATTTTTACGACATGGATATTATTAAGAGGCCTGATGGCCGAGTGACTAACGCTCTGGCTCTCGGTGCCACAGTTTTCGGATTTGAGTCCCGGTGTTCCAAACATGTTTATAGCGGTTCGAAATCCACTTTAAACAGTAGGTCCCAGTTTAATATGATTGTAGAGCGTTGGGTGTAAGTCTGACAACCCTACCCCGTAAAAAGTAAAAAAAACATGTTTCGAAATCTGCCATACCTTGGCCCACCATGAGGCTGTTGCGTCACTGATGATGTTGATGATGATTGTTATTAAAATGAATACTTAAACATAAGTCATAAGAATCTCACCTTTAAAATTGGAAATAAGTAGAATTTTTAACAATCAAACTTTAGTAATTTTTTAGCAATTGTCTTTAATAGGGCAACTAATAAAATTAAATATTCATTAGAAGTTATACGCAATAAAAAAGTATGTACTTGAATAAGTGAATAAATGTATAATTTATAAAATTATCTTTCTTAGGATTGGTCATTTTTCTAACAGTGTAATTTATATATATATATATATGTGTGTGTGTGTGTGTGTGTGTGTGTGTGTGTGTGTGGAAAAAAATACAGTAAAGGATTGCTGTTGTATTTCTGCATTGAATTTTTGTTTTTGTAAAGAATTTCGTTAAGCTACTGTTTAACGAAAATGAATTCATATTTTGTATAAATAAGAGAATTAATAAACTATGGAAAACTTTTTCTGGTGAAAAAAGTAAGTTATATCTTTTAAAACCATTCTTTATGAAGAAAAAAAAGAATATTGAATTAAATAAATTTTCACTTCTTATAATTCTCTTGTTAGAAATTTTTTATCTTAAATGAACAATTGAAACATGACTATAATTAAAAATATTCTACAGTGAGACAAAAATGTTTATATTTTTTTCAAATGGTGTGCATTTTAAATGGTTTAAAATTTTTATTTATATAAGTTATGTTAGTCTTGGATAAATAGAAAAAAAATCGCCATTGAATATAATCTCGCTCTTTTCAGAATTAATAATTTATAAAAATAAATTTATCATTAATCACTAAAGTATTTTTAAATATAATACTGAATACTTTTTATATTGTTTTATTATAAAAATTCTAATAATCATGCATATTTAACAATATCGTTTTTTCAGTTGCAGGACTAAAGTTGGCATTTTAGCAACAAAAAACAGTTTTACATCAAATCGACTTTCTTTTACATGTCAAACGGAATGTAGCAAAGTTAACAAATAATATTCCAGTAATTAAGAATATTAGAATGTTCTAGTGAAAATTATTTACATACATTAATTAGTAATTTTAATTTTAATTTTATCAGAATTATCCAGATATTTAAAGAAAATGCTGATGACCATTTATCTTAGTAATGAATATTAAAATAATACATTATATGAACGTATGATAATTATTGTTACATTCATTATTTATAATAGTAACGAATATTAAAAATAACTGATTACGTGAATGCATAATGACTATTTTAATATTCATTATTTATAGTAGCAATAAATTTTAAATATATTTAATAGTCTTATGAATATAAATAGTCTTGATAAAAGTAAAATATCTTTTTTTATTGTAATCGATATACTTCAGGAATTTCCTACGGGCTTTTCACAAGATCAGGTTTATGAGAATTTTTGCAACAAAAAATTTATAAAAACGTTGATTAATATGGAAATCAAACACGAACTGTTCAAAGTTACAATTATTTCAAGTGAAAAAAAATTCAATAATTCTGTTTTATATATGAGGTATTTTCAATGGCAGCTAGAAAATCTGTAATTTAAAATTTGTTGAACTACATCACTTTAAAAATATTATGAGGACCTACTCTTACAGCGCCGAAACTGAACCCAATGACTTGTATATATATATGATTTTTTTAGTAAGAAAATGACTTGTTATAATCATTAATATGGACTGGTCTAAATTACCCAAAAGTAGAATGCTATCTATAAAAAGACTAAGAAGACATGTCCCAGGTGTCTAAAATTTTTATAGTTGAGCAACTATGTGGAAAATAATCAAGGTAAGTAAGTATGAGAAACTATTAATGAAATTTTGTTTCTAATCTTTCATTTAGTTTTATAACCAAATTTTTATTTTATATCCCACTTGGTCGACAGCAACATCTAGACCAAGTCCCTGAATATGCGTGTTCTCATGGTAGGAGGGAAGGAGGGCAGCTTCTGTTGTGATGGAGTTCCCGTAGGTAGAAGTCTGACTTTACTCCGTGGTACTGAAGAAGGAGGGCAGCGCCTTCCGGGAGGTATTTTTAAGGGGAAATAACCTACATATTGCGTATCGTATGGGAGAAAACCGGGAAAACTCTCACTACATAGTCCGTCGAACGAGGCAAGATGCTGATTATCCGAAACACTCTCGAATTTGCTCGGTTTTTTTAACAGTGTTTACAACAAGGCCGCCAGTGGATTGAATCTCAGCCTTAATGCTGAACCAGCGGAGCAACTTGCCACTGAGCCACGAGTCGGCATAACCAAACATTAATAATAAAAATCAAACTTTATAGACGGTGAAAGTTATCAATAATAAGTTTGTTACCCATATTCGTTCAATTACTTAAATCTGGATAGAGTTGGAATCATCTCTAAAAAGAATATTATATATATATATGTAGGTGGGTGTTCACTTTCGAGGGATCTTAAACCAAATCCTGAATGAATCAAATGTTATTAATTCAGTATTTTAAACTTAATTTCATCAAAACTCTTTAGATATTTAAAGAAAAATCTGATGGCCATCTTTATTTCATTAATATGAAGCTGTATATTAAATGTAGCGACAACAGGGAAGTACCGTTCTAGGTGCCATTTCAATTATTATTCGGATCATTTTTGTTTCCATCCTTAAAAACCTAACAACACGGGGTTAGGGCAACTGTAATTTACTCCCTGTTATGGTGTAATTCCCATCGCCATCTCTTGCTCTTATATTTCATTATAATAATTCTCATTTGTGCACTGATTGTCTGATTATATGGATAATCCTAATGCTCGCCAAACACGTCACTGGCCAGCTAGAACACCAGATCTTACCCCCAATACATCACGTTAAGGATCTGATAAGGAAACACTACCTTTATGATGCAAGATCTCACCGATCTAAAAATTGATTTCCCCAAAACCTGGATCATTGAGAATATCCGCTAAATCAATTTTTAGATTATATTTACTCAGGAAAAAAAAACAATTCAGTTCATCCTATTAAAAGTGCTGGAACAGAAAATAAATTTTATTTCTCTTCTAAAAAAATACTTGTGTGTCTTAAATAGTTATTCTTTAAAAAATACATTTTTTTTTTTTACTCTTGCGTTTAGCATCTCATGTTATAGGTTATTTTTGGCTTCACCTACCTTTTATTTACTTTTTCAAAAAAAAAAAAAAAAAAAAAAAAAAGAGAGATTTTCCTCGCTTCAATAATTTGATAAAATGAAAGAAAAAAAGATCAAGCAATAAATAAAGTTTAATAGATTATTGAATTCTATCCGGTTTCTTAAAGACAGCAAACTCCAAAATACCTGTCTGGCCTGTTCTCGGTATCAGGTTTTTAAGGTAAAAAAAAAATAAAAAAATCGATATTCAAGTACGATAAAATTTCACACAACCAAAAAAAAAAGTAAAAGGGAAAAAAAAACGCCTCAAGTGCATCGAAAATTTTGATGGTGCCCTGCGAAGGAGTCTATTTTCGAGTCTGATGGATGCTGTTGAAAATTCTTGATAATTAAACAGCCGCCTTGATGCAAAATCGATAAATTTGACTTTCAGATTTTTACCTCCTTACTCGCTCTTCGAATGGAGTCTGCAGATTTCCAACCATACCCTTAGTGTCAGTGCTGACGGAGTTCTTACGAGAAATATATAATATTATGTGTCGTATGGCAACTCCATTTTTTATTTCTTAGAATATTATAATGTATGTCATGGTTTCCATATAAAATCAAACAAAGCGATTCAATTGATCTAAAGATACGTTATTTGAAAAAGCATGTTCGATAAAAGATTTTAAAAGTCCATTAATGGGCAGATATACTATGAATTATAATATATTCAAGGTATGTATTTCTCGATAACGCTATCTTAAAAATGTTTTTTTCTTATCCCACTTGATTGGGTGACTAGATCTCTGTTGTTCAATGCCCCAGGTTTCGGGTTAGAGTCCCGGCCATGCCATGGATGTTTGTAGTGGTTTGGAATCCACTTTAAATAGTAGGTATCGGTCTAATATGACTGTAGGGAGTAAAGCTGACAACCCTATGTAAAAAGAAACCATTTCTTGTCTCGAAATCTGCCATTAAGTCATAAGTCTTCCATTAGTCATCATCATCAGCGGCGCAATAACCCCATGGTGGGCCAAGACCTACCATGTGGCTGTTGCGCCACTGATGATGACTGGATGGGTGGATAGCAATATTTTAGACCAAGTCCATCAACTCGTGCGGGGAGGGAACCAGCTTCTGTTGTGAGGCAGCATCCGTAGGTAGAAATCTAATTTTAATTCGTGTCGTTGAAGGAGGCCAGTGACTTCCGGGAGGACTTTTAGGGGGAACTATACCGTAATTGCATATCGTAGGAGAGAAAACCCGAAAACCTCTCATTAGGTAGTCCGACTCACGAGGCAAGATGCTGAACATCACATACGCCTTCGAATGAACAGTTTCTACAACATAAAACAGCGTCTACAACAAAGCCGTCAGTGGATTGAACCTCAGCCCTAATGCTCACCATCGGGAAACATTGGCACTGAGGCACGCGTCGGGCACTTAAGAATATTATAATCTTATTATTTTTTTACTTCTTGTTAGTTTTCTGTCATAACTGATTTCAGTTTGTTTCCCCTAATGGACTGTAACCCTTTTTTTCCGCTTAAAGCAGTGTTTGCATGTGTCTTTAATAATATTCAGTTTCATCATTGCAGTTAATGTACACTTCAGACCCAGAAAAAATGTTCTAAATTTGAATCTATCATTATTTATTCACAAACGGTTCATAATGGTTTTCGTAAATAGTTTTTAAGATTCCCACTACCCGATTCGTCGCTAAGTGGCAACATGCTCAGATGGTGAGCATTAGGTCTGATACGCTGGCGATTTCTTAAACAATTTACAAATTGATAAGTTTTGAAAATTAATAAACAATTTTGAATACCTAACTATTGTCGTTTCCAACTTTTCCAGATAAATTGGATAATTAAATAATTCAATATGAATAATTCAATGGCAAAATCAACATGCTTAGAATAGTTTCAGCACAAATTAATTTTTAATAACTCAGAATTTGACGCAAAGACAAAAGGAAACAGAAGATTAACAACTGTGTAAATAACTTTCCACGGCATCTGTTTGTCCAGACAAAAATCTTTAAACATTTTAATACAAAAATTTCGACATAACTATTCAAATACTTAGATTAAATATTTGTCCAAAGATTACTTCTGAGCCAGAAGTCCTCCAGATAAAAGGTTTTTATAGTCATGTATCTTGAGCTCAAATCTATATTTAATTATCCTTTCAAAGAAGAAAATTATTATACAGATGATTTTATCCAGTTTTAAAAGCATCATGAAGACACTTAAATTAGCTTAGTGTGATTAATGCTTTCATTGTTATTGATGCATTATGGCACTATGTAATTTATAGATTGTATCTGTAATTCTATAAAATGTATTGTATTTTTATAAAATAGATTGTATACATAAATTGTATGTATGTAATTTCCATAAGATAACATGCTCTTTCCTAGAGGATACTGTAATATATTAATAATTTAATGATTTCTCCTATTTAAAACCGAATAGAAAATTATATCTAGCTAATTATATTATTTATTAGTTTGTATAAAGCTCGATTACCAACATCCTGGTAAATAGCACGCTATTGATTATAACCTGCCCAACGAAGCCATACAATATCTTCTATGTGATGGAAAAATCCTTTTTTCAGGTCCAACAGAATGATAGAATTATGCGAAGCCCTTTCTGGAACGCCCGTAAGTTGAAGGTTGACTCGGCTCCGCGACGCTGAAGAAGGCAGTGCCTTCCGAGAGGACTTTTAGAGGAAACTATCCCGAATTTTCGTATCATATGAGAGGAAACCCGGAAAATTTTCCACCAGGCAATATGACTAACAAGGCAAGATGCTGAACATCACAAATGCTATCGAGTCTCCTGGTTATTTGAAACAGTATCTACAACAAAGCCGCCAGTGGATTGAACGTCCACCCTAATATTCACCAGCGGCGCGTGTTGCCACTGAGCCACGAGTCGGGCAAAATAAACTTAAAAAGTAGTAAAATATATCAAACCATTATTAAAATTAAAATAAACATAAAAAACATCTGTTTTGATATGAAAAGGATAGACAAAATAACCTTGAAACAAAATATAAGATTAATTAATTCTGCCGATTAATTCTTTCCAAAATAAATATTAAGAATTTTTTCGAAACATAATATTCGTCCAAAAATATCTAAGATTAAGCTGAATGTCCTTCTAAGACTATAAAATCTGTACAGTTTTTAATTTTTTTCACTAATATAATTTTCACTAATCACTATTTTTAAATAATTTTAATATTTTTAAATCACTATTTTTTCACTAATTTTTTTCATAATAATATTTTTATTTTTTTCTTAATATAATTCGATAATAAAATTAATAAAAAAGAATTCTAAATAACAACAATCACATCAAATGTTCGGACAATAAACATCGAAACAGAAAATGAAGCAAACTTTCCATAAAAAAACAAACCATTGCGTAACACGTCTTTCCAACATATCAGACTAAACAATGGACTGGGTCCCTTCATTTTGACATGCATACACAGTGGCTTTCCGAAGCGAACCCTTCTCAAAGTTCCACAACACTGGAAATTCTGTCGGGTGCTGGAATATTGTGAAAGAGAGAGAGAAGGACTTAGATGTTCGATATTTAATGCGGCTTTTCAAGTTTCATCGTTCGTTGAGCTATTCATAGGACAACACTGGAAACCCACCACTACAGCTGTGTCGCCATTTGCATTCTCTTCGTGGATTCCGAATCACTAACAAACATCCATGCCACCGCCAAGATTCGAACCTGAAGCCTGTGGCATCAAAGGCAACAGCGCTAGCCTATTGGTCATCAGGCCTTGATCCTTCGGAAGGAGAGAGAGGGGTAGGTTCTATTGTGATGGAGCACTCGTAGGTAGAAGTCTGACTTGGCTCGTGTAGCTGAAGAAATAGGTCAGTTCCCTCCGGGAGGAATACCTCGCATTTGCGTTCCGTATAGGAAGAAACCCGAAAGATTTCCACCAGTTAGTATGACTGACAAGGCAAGATGCTGAACATCACAAATGCCATCGAGTAACTTGGTTTTTTGAAATAGTGTCTACAACAATGCCATCAGCGGATTGAACCTCCGCCCTAATGCTCACCAACGGCATCCGTAGCCACTAAACTACAAGTCGGGTAAAACAAATTTCTAACTAGTAAAATATATCAAACCATTAATAAAATTAAAATATTAAAATAAACATAAAAAACATCTACTTTTATATGGAAAGTATAGACGACACAACCCTTCAATAAATTATAAAATTAATTAATTCTGCTGATTAATTTTTTTCCAAAAAAATATTAAAAATATTTTCAAAATAATATAATTGTCATAAAAATATCAGTTGATGTACAGAAAAACCACAAGATTAAGCTATGACTTCTTCTATGATCTTCATTTTTAATTTTTCCCCTCTTAATGTAATTCAATAATTAAGTTAGCAAAAAAGAATTCTAAATAACAATAGTCATATCAAATGTTCAAACAGTAAATATATCAAAACATCCATTATTATGCAATGATAGAAAATGAAACAAACTTCTTAAAAAAAATATTGCGTAACACGTCTTTCAAACATATCAGATTAAACAGAATGGACTGGGTCCCTTCATTTTGACATGCATTCTAGCTTTCCGAAGCGAACCCTTCTCAAAGTTCCACAACACTGGAAATTCTGTTGGGTGCTGGAATATCATGAGAGAGAGAGAGAGAAGGACTTAGATGTTCGATATTTAATGCGGCTTTTGAAGTTTCTTCGTGCGTTGAGCTATTCATGGACAACAACACTAGGAAACCCAACCAGTACAGCTGCCATTTGCATTCTCTTTGTTCTGGCAGACAGAATTTTTGAATTGCCCTGTCATCGATGCCATTCCGCATTAATGAAATTCCAGAGAATTCCATGTCAGACGATAACCGGGATTGTTGTGTCATTCCAGATTTGAAAAATGGTTTTCCTTCTCGCGAAAACTCGTTTTGCTGCGAGGGATGCGATAACTGCTTGTCATTTAAGGAATGAAAGGAACTCCTTAATAATTCCTGGATATCCAGTTTCCAATTAAAGATATTTTCCGGAAAAGAGTGAGAGATATGTATTGGCCAGTGCTAAATGACAAGGGTAATCGTATTAATAGGGGGCACATTTAGAATCTGGCACTATTTAGTTCGGATCGCTTATTGGCTGTTGTCTGACAGAGCTGTGAAATGATTAGTAGTTTACAAACTAGCAAATGGATTCTTTTAATTGCAATTGTATTTAACTTGGCTTTTAATGGAATGAGAATGTAACTCAAAATGTGCGTAGAAAGGATTTTCAATTAGAAAGTGATAAGTATTAATGTATTTACTCTTCAATTTTGTCATTAACTGACTAAGGCTTTTTATTTTTCGGTATTGAGATATTCTCAGATAAAAGATTGTATCGAATTATATATAAATATATTATGAATAATTTGTAATAATTATTATTTGAAAGGAAGGTTAACAAAATATTTTACATTATCAATATTAATGGTACTTCATTTGCAAATTTTTCGATCAAACAGCAAAAATTATTATATTATGATAGTGTAAACATAATAAATTTCATTGATGTAAAATTTATAAAATATATTAAGTGTAAATATTTTAAATTTTATTATTAAGGCCAAATTTATAAAATACATTAAGTGTAAATACTTTAAATTTTACTATTAAGGCAAAATTTATAAAATATATTAAGTGTAAATATTTTAAATTTTATTATTAAGGCAAAATTTATAAAATTTTGAATCAAAGTATATTTAAATATTTTTTCAAAGAAATGTTTTATCTTTTGTGTCAAATATCAATTTTTCAACTAGGTTATTAAACTTCTAGCTCTGTAATATTTTTTTCAAATAATATTCAATAGCACAGAGCAATTGTTAGTTATCATATATCACTGTTTAAAATTAATTATTGTGCATTGTGAAAATTCTTTTAGATATAAAATAAGTTAATTAAATGTGATTTTATTTTCTTTATTATTATCTTTTGTTACATTTTTTTATAAAAAATTATTTTATTATGTTTTTTTTTTTTTAAATTTCAACAGAATTTTTAAAAAATCAAAAAAATTCGGTATACGATAACGTTTTTGAAAAATATCTTATACTTTCATTTACCTTTTTAACGTGTATAAATTTATTCTTTACATTACTTTTAATAGAAGAAAATTTAATTGTTTCGACTATAAAATGATTATACATATATCATCAAATTTTTCCCATTATCAATTATTTTATATCTAAATACTATCAATTATTAGATACTAGATTAGATACGATCAATTATTACATACTAGATGTATTTAATTTAAATTTTTATTATTCACCAAAATATTTAAAAATTCTTGAAAATGATTCATTTCAAATACAAATAATAGTTAAAATTAGGCTTAAATATTATTAAATGTCAGAACAAAGAAAAATAAATGTTCAGTTTCTTTAGTTTTGACACCTGCAATATTGAGGTAGATTTATTTGAAAGCATTGCGTGCACTATTATTATGCATTAGATTGACCACAGAATTCATTCTTAATGAATAATGTGCAACCGAAAATAATTTTGTGCCATTTTTCTGACGAAAATCTTTTGTTTTCCAGCTTTTATTCGCTCTTTAAATGTTTCTAGAAAGTTTTCTACTTGAATTTTCCTTTTTCAGAAATGTGGGTAGAATCTTCACGATGTTGCTCGAACAGTTTGAAACGAAAGTTTATTTGAGAGTGAAAATGTGGGAGAAAAGTTTAAAAGTTTCCAGACTGATAAATTCTCGGCAGATGAACTGCTCCAGTAGAAAGATTTATAAACTTTCCATCACAGAACTATAGATTGTCACAATATTCTTTAAAAGTTGTTTTGAGAAGAAACCTTTTAGAAAGGTTTCAAGCATGGTAAATGCAATTTTTCATTAATTCTACCACATGAGCGATGTTTGATTTTTAATTTTATTGACTAAATACAGGGATAAATCGAGAATATTAATTTATTTTTACAATAAGAAGATGTTTTCTTTATACACATCTGCCCAAACTTCACAAAGGCTTGTTGACTACTTAACAAAAGGAAATCAACAATAGTACCCGAGTAAGAATCTACCATCCACGAGAACTATATAGCGGAGCTCACGTGGAGAGAAAAGAGAAATGTTTAAAGAAACTGGAGCCATCATGAATTCGCATGAGAACAATATTGAACCGTGTACGGAGAGAAAAAAAAATTCTTAAATATATTGCACTTGAGATGTGTGGAAATGGTATGATATTCCATCGTTTTAAAAAGCAGAAGTCAGTCATGGCGTTGTTAGTTGTAGTTTAGGCTTAGCGTTGCAGCGATTGCTCTGTTAATTTGTTGTCATTGCTTTGCTTTGTAGAAAAGAAATTATATGTTTGTGTGCGAATGTACCCATATCAGCTAATAATCTGTACTGCTTATATTACAGAAATTTGCAATAAACATCTCCATGGAATCCATCTAAACACTAGAACACCATTTCGGTAAATGAACAATGGTTCCGGTATATATTACAGAAATTTGCAATAAACATCTCCACGGAAGCCATTTGAACACTGAACCATCATTTCGATAAATGAACAATGATTATTGTATGAATTGCAGGAATGTGCAGCGAACCTCTTCACAGAAACCATCTGAACTTTTTACCACCTTTTTGGTAAAAGAACAATGGTTCATGTATGTATTACAGGAAATTGCAATGAGTATCTCCAAGGAATTCATCTAAACATTAGACCAACATTTCAGAAAATGAACAATAGTTCTGTATGTACTATTACAGGAATTTTCAATGAACATCTCCACGGAATCCATCTGATCATTGGACCAAAATGATTCCTGTATGTATTACAGGAATTTGCAATGAATATCCCCACGAAAATCCATCTGATGGTTTTCATACATTACGCATTTACTTGATGAAGGGACTTTACGATCTTCAAATCTTTTGTGTCTATCCCAGTATAGTCACAATTCCTTTGTTTAGATATTAATTCACTTCTTACTATTTAGAAGCAAATTGGATCCCTCTTGAAAGAAAGCGAATTTTAGTAATTTTTTTCAAAACATAGTAATTCAGAAAATGCTGCACAATGTATAGGTTTTTTAATTCTGTACTGCATACATGGATATTTACTTTACTATTACAATAAAGCCACATAAAATCGCCAAGCTGTTGAGCTTTAAAAACAATATGATTTCAATAAAATGTAAAGTTAATCAGAAGAAGTTCAATAGAACACCTCAGGCTTCCTATGAGGGGAACAGATGGATTTCCATTTTAAGACCCCATGGACAAGGATTTTATGGTTGGTTGCTGTGAAAGCACAGTCACATATGGGAAAGACAGAACTATTTAAAATATCTAGCCCATGAAAAGGTGCATAAAGACAATAGGTATTATTCGAAAAGACAAGCACATCCCTTCTGCAGTGAGGATCATGAAGGTGAAGAAGTGTTCTTTGCCAAAATTTTCCCTTGATGTGTCTTTTGAAATGAAACTTCCTAAAATTTTCAATTGATTTTAGAGATAAAAACTAGGAATTATTATTAAAACTAAGAATATAGCTTATCATGCCATGAATGTGGCTGGACAACGATGCATCTTTTCGAAAAATTTCTACAATAATATTCTGGGATGCCCTAATGTAACAAAATATCTTAGATACTAATAATTAGAGAGTTATTTCGTATAAATATATCATACCATAAAAAATTAGATAAGGCGAAAAAAATCTTCGAAAACCAAAGAAATTAATGTAGATCACATAAAT
Source organism: Caerostris darwini (assembly GCA_021605075.1). Taxonomy (NCBI): domain Eukaryota; kingdom Metazoa; phylum Arthropoda; class Arachnida; order Araneae; family Araneidae; genus Caerostris; species Caerostris darwini. The sequence goes on along the minus strand of BPLQ01001793.1, from coordinate 7,159 downwards.
AACAAATTATGTGTATTTACATTTAGATATTAACAAATATTATGGAAAATACTTTTTGCATCCAGACTAAATTATGCTATGCTTAATATAATAAAAATTATATTTGTATACATATTAAAAATACAATTGATGTATTTTTTATAAATTTACTAGGACAAATTAATTGCCTTCTGTAAAATACAAATACAAATGCCAAAAAATTTATTTAAGACACATTAGTTGATATTCATTAAAAATATTTTCCAAAACACAGTATTAAATAAGTCTGTTGAAACGCTTCATAGCTCAGAATTCATAACAGCTTCATAATATAGAAGAATATGCATAGTCGTAAACATAAGCTTAACTCTTAACTCAAAATATTATGAATAAATAACAACAGAATTTATCTGAGATTATAATAATCAAGATAATTTAATTTACTTCAATCACAAACTTAGTTAACAGATTCATACTTCAAAAGTTAAAAGATTCGTTATTAAAAAAAGTTTATTTCTCAGTTTATGAAAGATAAAAAAAAAATGTATTTTATTTTCCGAAACTTTGGAATATTCATATGTAACAATTACGTTTAAATTCTATACATATACTATACTTACATGTTTTTAGACCAATTACATGTATACCACTTACAAGCATCCAATAATTACTTTCTTAAATAAAACATTGAATAATTTTTTGCAGAATAAAACTCCTTTACTTCATTTCATGTGAAGCTTGATAATCACACCAATATTTAGCCTTTTAATAAATTGCATTTATAATTTCATTACGTTAATAGATTATTTTTACATTTATATTTTCGTCAAAACAAATTTTAATCAAAAAAGCAATGATTTATAACTTTTTTATACCTTTTTTCCTTTGTATTTCTTATTTTAAGTATTGTTTCCAATTCTGTAACTATACGAGATAGTGAACTTACTTTCTACAGGGACGAATACATTTCTAGAGTCCATTTTTTAATATTTTTAACATACTATTTGTATTTAAATCCGGATGATAACTCAATCTTATTTATATAAAGAAAGAGTATACTGCTGTTACAATATAATAATCTTCTTTGTTATTTTTATTTCAGTGTCATGTTGTTAAAAGTATCATTGAAATCTATTCATCGTATAACTATTGCAATCCATTACCATTCACACATGGTATGAATTCTCAACATCCAAAGATCGAAAAGGTTAATCAGAAGCTTTTTCTCCTTAAAGGGAATTCTCAATTCCGGAAACATACGGTCCAAGTGGCATTCATTTCCTATTGAGGGAATCCAATTCCAATACCCGAGCGTTTCAGAGAAACTACATAAAAAGCATACCAAAGAGAAAAAGCAGGGGGCCCAAAAGAAGTAGCCGGCCATTGCAGAGCGTATTCGGTGACATACACAGCTCATTAAACTGGCTCTTAATGAGGCTAAAGGAGACACTTCTTTGGTGCCCCGTTCGAACCTCCCAGGAGTGTCGTTAGCTCGCAGACGTGAAGATTTTCTTTTCCACCACCACCGAGAGAGAGGGGAAAAAAAGCAGGAGGGACAAGTTTGTTGCAACACAAGTTTTAGGCACACGTGAAACAATTAGGAGCTTAGTTAAGTTTACTAGTTTGCCCAAAGAGTTGGGTAATTGATAGGTGGTGCGATTGGTGATTTAGGGAATAATGGAATGGATTTTTTTTTCCCCTACTCTTGTAATACTTTCGTCATGGTGATGGAAAAATGGCAGTTAATGTGTTGATGGAAAGGGAATTCTCCTACTTATGAAAAGGATTAACACGATCATGTAGGATAAGTGGAATCTAAGTTTTTCAGAATTTTACGACGTTTCATAGAAAAATGCTCACTGCATAGGTATAAGCTTACGAATGAGACGTTTTAAGGATTACCCATGCATATATATATAAAGTGTATATAGATGTTTTGATATGAAAACTATTCATTAAGAAATTCAATTTTTTTCTATGAATCTGTTTTTTATGAGCATGGAATGGCTTTATCGGTAGTGCACGTTTAATTTCCGAACTGGTAAATTAAGCTGAGTCATATGAGTCCATGACGCGGATGTGTCCAATACATCTATGAGCTAGAAAGTCTATCGACTGGATTTGAAGGGGAGGGCAGAAGAATATATATAACTCTCCCATATGACGCCCTTGAAGATGTTTAGTCAACATTGTAGTAATAGGGTCTGATGACCGAGTGGCTAGCGCTCTGGCGCTCGGTACCACAGGTTTCAGGTCCTGATGGTATCATGGATGTTTGCAGTGGTTCGGAATACACTTTAAGTCATAGGTCTCAATCTAATATGATCGTCGAACGTTGTGGGGTTAGTGTTACTAGTGTCCGTAGCATATTTTCAAGCTACTCGTGCCCTCTATTTAGTACTGCTCACAGGAAATTGCTCAATACGACCCAGTCCTCGGTGTAATTTAAAAGAAAACAAAAATACTTTATAATGACACAACATGGGTGCGATAGTAATCGTACACTGATGCACCGTACACAATGCTGAATTTACTACAGATCTAAATTTGCAATGGTAAATGATTTTTAAGTCAAAATTGTAGGCATTTAAAAACAATATTATTTTTAATATGAGTTTAACCAAGAATTTTGTAATTTTTAATTACTTCTTCATAATGGAATAAAAAATTGGGACAAAATGAGACGAAATAATTATTTGTTTTCATTCTGCTCATATTTTGGATTTAATTTTTTTTACCGACTAGTCTCGTGTCTCACTTATGAATGCCATGAACAGCCCACTGATGGTTGATGAAGGAAGAGTCTTACCATTTGGTAGGGCTTTCAGGGCTGACTAACATGGCCATTTGTGCTACAGAAAAATAGAAAACGTCCCACTAGACAGCTTGAATGCCTAACTAAATTCTTAAGTTATCACAATCAGCATCGAATATCCTCTTTTCCTTTTTTTTTAAACTTAAAAAAATATATAATTCAGCCTATTCTTTTCTGTGTATTATCACAACTGACTATCACAAACAACTGAAAAAATATGATTCTATTATATGCAAAATATGAATTTGTAATTCAAAACCAATTTTCCGTAGTCAGTTAAATAAAGTATGTTTCAATAGATTTTTTTTTAAATTTTAATCAGTGTGTCTTTTTCAGAAAGTTTCAAAATATCTTATTTTAATAAAATGTAAACAACACAGATGACATGAGTATTATATATTAAACTAATATAAAAATTACTTATCTCAGTTGATGTCGTATAAATTTTTTAATTTTTTTATTACATTGACTCACACACAATCAAAACCAGCTCAAAATAAGCTCATTTGGTTACAAGATGTCATTAGAATCCTCTTTAACGAGAATTTGGTTTTAATTGATGCATTTTGTTAAACTAACTTTACGCATTAATTTCTATACTTATCAATTACTTTAAAGTGCCTGTTCTTCTTTGTGAGTATTTTACATCATTAACTTTTAATGACTTTTTCTTCAGAACTTAATGATTAGTTTCATGATAATTTACTGTATTTTTAAGTTCATTATACGTACGGCTATTTCATTTATAGTGGGTGTAATAGCACAATAAAAATGTTATTGGGAAACATATAGAGTTACTAATTTTAAAAAAATTCAAGCTACGAATATATTCTAATATTAAAATTAAATAATTTTCAAAATAAAAATATAACAAATAATTTTTAACAAATTTTTCATCTTTAAAGAATTTTAAAAATATATAAATATAACAAATAATTTTAAAAAATTATAAAATATAAATGCAACTGAAAGTTTACAACAACCAAGTAAACAAGTAATATAGAAAAAAAATTTTAAAGTCAATTCCTACTTTTTTTTCACCATATTACAGAAAGTCCTTTATAAAAATTTTCATCATTTTTAAGTTTATCTGGCGCCATCTATTGGCAGATATATGCAACTTAAATCTAAAAAAAAACTAAAATTAATTAATTTAATTAATGAATTAATATTTGAAAAAAAACTGTGGCACATCAAGAGTGTTAACCACTACAAGTTCAAAAAAATGTTTGAACATGAGGGGAGGAATAAAAGTATTTTATCTACTGGCCTGAAAATTTGAACAAGATATATGGGGAGGTGTGAGCTAATAGGAAAATTGAATGGCTGTATTTCATCACGTGTTTGAGACCAAAAAATACATTATTTCTATACATTTATTTCTTGGAAATTTACTTTGAAGGTAATACATTTAAAATATTTAAATATCTTATTTTAAGCTAGTGAATAGAAGATATTTACTTTACACATAAACATATGCTTGTATGTATGTATTTGTGTATGTATATGCAAGTCGAAAACTTTTTCAAGCGAAGCAAGATTTTTCCATATAATATTTTTCAATGTCTAGGAAACATTGATACGGTAACTAAATTACGGCACTCATTTGATTTGCTTCTGTATGGATGTCTAAATAAAATAGATACATAGATAATACATTTTGTTGTTGTTGTTGTTTCTGATCCTCGATATTGTATAGCTATTAGACCAAATCCATAAGGATCCATAAACCTCTAAAAAGTTCAAGAATAGGTTCAGAAAAATCCTTGTCCAATGTAAAGTCAATACAGTTTAAAATATGAGCAGACGATGCTTGAACAGTCCCTACACTTGGTGCAGGTCCACAAAATCTTCTGCCCTTGTTCTTAGGTGAGACTCTCAAATGTCCATTGGCAAAGCGTGATAAGCAAGTTTTGCTGACTTCTATGGCCACCAAAGATATACAATCACATGTTACTTCAAATACAACTCCCATCTCATTAATGCAACATCTTTCACGAGGATACTTAACAAATGAATAACAACCTTCAATAAAATCCCCATTTCACTCATGTTCTTTTTTTCAATGGGTAAGAAGTTCTGATAGTTTTCGATAAATAATAACAATTGGTATAAATGATCTCATCAAAGTCGTTGGAAATGTCACCAAATTTAACATTGTTAGTAGTCAATATTTTTTTGCTTTATATTGTGCATTTGAAAGAAAAAAAATTGTATATAATACAAAATAAATTAATTATAATCTATTATTAACAAACTCAATAATTTAAAGGTAAATTTATGAAATTTCTGATTAACAAAAATAACCATTATTTACATATTTACATACAATATATCCTACAATCTATACTTGCTGACTTCTTCTTTTTATTGATTTTTTCGTAAGTAATTATTCAAATTCTTTCAGATACTTAAATACTTCAAAGAAAAAAAAAGCCATTAAATATTTTACAGAAAAATGGAATAGAAGGAGTTTAAAAATCCACAATAAATGCAAAACGTCATCTCAGTAAGAGAATATAATTTCTAGTTGTTTTCCGTGGACATTAGCATTGGTTAGATGACCAAAAAAATAATTAATAATAATTCTTTTTCTTACATCATTAACTGAAAAACAGAACTTTTCCCATAAGTAAATAGAAAGTATATCTGACGTCTGGATCAAAATAGTTCGACTTCGAAATTCAAAAGAAAAACAGAAATTTATTTTTAAATACACTATTCAAAAAGATTTTGATGAGGCGCATTTGTTATATTTGGGCGAAGTAAGGTCTATTCTTTTAGTTGTTAAGGAAAGTGATGGTTTAGAAGATGGTACAACGCAGAAATTTATAAATGCTATAAAGTGCTCATGTATTTAGAATAAATGATTTAAACTCTGCAAAAAGGCTCGTTTTGACAAAGCCACCGGGACAAAGGAAGAGGACGAAAAGGATTGCAATGGATAGACGCTGTTGAAAAAGACTTTGCTGTACTGAGGGTTAAATTGGAGGACCATTGTCCCCCAGAGGGAATGCATGGAAATTTCTTCAAAGGGAAAACCTTGGCCCACTGTCGGCTGTCGTGCTATTGATCATGATGATGATTTAAAAGACAAGTAAATATGTAGAAAAATTGGAAGTAAATATTTTTTTTTTTTCATGTTTTAGTTGATACGCATCATTTCACATATATCTTCAAAAACTTAACATTAGTATTCAGAAAATTGAATTCAAAAAAAAAGGAAAGGTGAATAATCAAGAAAGATTGGTTGAATTATCAGTATATTATATTTGTCTTCAATTCAACTTTAATCATTACTTTTATCATTTGTGCTTTAATTAAATAGTATAATTTTTATTTCACATTTTGTTTAAAAATTCGGATGCTGAAATGTATAAAAAATTAACATTATACATATAAAAATATAAACAATAATTTGTTTAAAATGAGTGTAAGTAACATTTAACGAACTAAATACACTTCCCAATTTGTTTTCAATATTCTTTCATACTTTTAAATCGTATTTCTAAAATACATATTTTAATAACCTGTATCTGCTTGTCCAAATTTTTAATTTTCCGTCTTTTCTTATGCTTAGAATAACTGATATTAAATTCTCAAATGCAAGTTGTTTTTCTAAACCCTTTTAAGAATCCAAATTTCAGTGGCTTTGACTCTATAAAAAGAATTCGTCTTACATCAACATCTGGAAATAAGTGCATTTTGTAGGAAAAAAAAAGAAAAAAAACAAAATATTCCTTTGATATAAAAACCTTTTTAAAAAAAACAAAAACAAACTACGAAATCCTTTCACGATTCGTGAAATGTGTTTGTCTAGAAAGACTTCAAAGTAATCTTCAAACTTTTCTAGAAAGAAAAACAAATATGACATTTTATAGAAAAACATTTTAAATGACTTGAAAAAAAAAAACATACATTTAAAAATTCTTCCAAGGTATATAACAAGTACTAGGGGGAAATATGACTTTCCAATTAACGCCGCCTTAATTAAAACATTTCCTCCTAGATATTCCAACCCCTCAAAAGTCGTAATTTGTGAAAAGTTATGAGAAAAAATTTTCTAAGAAAACTAACAGCCAAAATTTCTTACTTTACCTCTTCTTTATTTTTTGAAAATAATCTTAAAATTTACAACCTGAACATAGCAGCTTCTTAATTAATCCAAATTGCAAAAAATTAGAAGAAAGAGAATAGAAGTTAAATCTTGATTGCTTATGGTGAAGTAACCAAGAAAATTTTGTTTTTCTTTCTTTTTCTTTATTTTACTTAGAATTATTCGTAGCTTCGCCATTTTGTCCTGTTTAGAATCCTCGAATGTTCTTTTTAAAAGAGAATCATTGTATCTCACACGCTAAGGTGCTA
>BPLQ01001792.1:0-200453 GCA_021605075.1 Caerostris darwini | reverse complement strand
TCTTTATATTATTGCTATGTGCATTTGTTGTGTTATATATTATTATTTGAATACATAGTTGTGATTTACCCATTTATTATATGTATATTGATGTACAATCTATTAATGTATGAAAATGCACAACAATATATTCAATACGCACATACACTGTGTGAAAAAAGTAGAAGGACAGTCATTTTTTTGTACAGTATGCTTTTATTTTACTACTTTTGATCTGATTTTTATAGAGAGTTGTTTTGTTAGAGTTTTAATTTACGTTAAGTGAAAGTTAAATGGGATTTTTTTATTTACCATCATTTTAACTTAGGAATGCAATACTTAATAACTTTGGGTGCGTGAAAAAAGTAGAAGGACACATCCAAAAAATCTATTTAGAAGCTGTTGGAAAGTTTTTAGGTAAGTGTTTTTTTCTCTTTTAATTCCTTTTTAACAAGAATAAAATATTTAGCTAGAAATTCATAGTTTTTATTGGTTTTAGGATGCCCAGAGGAATACCCTTAAGTAAGTTTCAGAAGGGCCAAATAGTTGCCTATAAAAATGAATTCAAAGGTGTGAGAGAGATTGCACGGCAGCTACGAATCAGTCCTAATACTGTTTCGAACTTCATAAGAAACCCTGAAAGTGACAGAAGAAAAAAGAAGACAGGAAGACCAAAAAAAACTCACCCAACGTGATCAACGAAAAATCATTCGTGAACTCAAAAAGACTGGTGGAAGTGTCGGCAAGGCGCAATTTCAATCAAGAATTACACATGTAACCAAAAGAACTGTCTATAACTACATAAAACGCTCAAAAAGGTTCGTCTTCAAAAAATGGATGCACCATCCGAAGTGGAATGAAGGACACATGAAGAACCGACTGTAGTGGGCTAAAGACCACATGTCCTGGAGCTCAAAATGGACCTCAGTTATATTTTCCGATGAGAAAAAATTCAATTTGGATGGTCCAGATGGTTATCAGTACTATTGGCACTGTCTTGGTATTGAAGAAGAAACTTATTCTACTCGACAGATGGGAGGAGGTGGTTTAATGGTATGGTTAGCAGTTGGCTATGGAGGAGGACAAGTTTAGTCTTTCTAAATGGTAGACAGAACCATACAGACTACATCCAGACTCTAAACTCAAATCTTCTCCCGTATGGCACTGAGTTAGGAGGAGATGACTGGATTTTTCAGCAAGATGGAGCCTCATTTCACACTGCAAATGGTGTTAAAGATTGGTTTGCAGCAAACACTGTTCGATTCTTACATTGGCCTGCTAAAAGTCCTTTTCTCGACATTGTAGAGAACATATGGGCAATGATTGTATGTCGTGTTTACAAGGGTGGAAAGCAGTTTAAATCTGTAGCTGAGCTGCAGAAATCATTAAACTTTGTATGGGACAATTTTTGCCAAACAAAAATTCAATCTTTATACAGTTCGATGCCAAATAGGATCTTCGAAGTAATTCGACCCAACAGGAAAAGAATTCCATATTAATTTATATAGTACACCACTTTTTTAGAAGTGTCCTTCTACTTTTTTCACTGAAAATGAGATCGTCAAAACCAATTTTTTTATTAAGTATACATTTTTTTTAATTGTATACTTTTTTGTTTTGTCTAGATGCAGGTATCTGCATGTAAAAGCGTTGTGAATAAATTAATTGTTTAAAAAATGCGTCATTATTCATTTATCAAATAGTATATTTATATATATCACATATATATATATTATATATTATATAAATCAACTAAATCTGTAATTAAAACTATATATAATAATAATATATTCAATTAATACTTTCAAAATAATATTATTGCTAAAATAAAAATCTAAAAATTATAATATATTTGTTATTTATTTATCATATTAAATATATATACATTATATATAATAACAATATATTTCTTATTTAAAATTTATAATATATAAAATAAATATCAACTAAATCTGTAATTAAAACATATAATAATAATATATATAATTATACATTAAAAATAATATTATACCGATAATAAAAATATAAATATTATAATTAATAAACTCTCAAAAAATAGGTAATAGATTTTTTATTTACTCATCATATTAAAAACATATACACTGAAGTGACAAAAATCATGGGATAGCAATATGCAAATTTTCAGATGGCAGTAGCATCGCGTAGAACAGGTATAAATGCGCAGTGCTTTCATTTCTGTTCAAGTTATTCATGTGAAGAGGTTTTGACGTGATGATGACCGCACTACGGAAATTAACAGACTTTGAACGCGGAATGTTAGTTGAAGCTAGACGCATGGGTCATGCCATTTCGGAAATCGTTATAGAATTCAACATTCCCAGATCCACTGTTTCAATAGTGTGCCGAGAGTATGAAATTTCAGGCATAACATCCCACCATGGACAGCGCAGTGGTCGACCGTCTGCACTTAACGACCGAGACCGGCGACGTCTGCAAAGAGTCGTAAATTCTAACAGACAAGCAACACTGCGTCAAATAACCGCAGAAATCAATGTGGACGTACAAGGGACTTGTCTGTTAGAACTGTGCGGAGAAATTTGGCTTTCTTGGGCTATTCCAGCAGAAGACCGACTCTAGTGCCTTTACTGACAGAACGACATCGCTTGCAGCGACTCTCGTGGGCATGTGAGCATATCGGTTGGTCCCTAGATGAATGGAAAACCGTGGCCTGGTCCGATGAGTCACGATTTCAGTTGGTAAGAGCTGATGGTAGGGTTCGAGTGTGGCGCAGACCCCACGAAGCCATGGACCCAAACTGTCAGCAAGGCACTGTTCAAGCTGGTAGTGGCTCCGTAATGGTGTGGGCTGTTTTTTTCATGGCATGGACTTGGTCCTCTGGTGCGACTGGACCGAACATTGACTGGAAATGCTTATGTTCAGCTACTTGGAGATCACTTGCAGCCATTCATGGACTTCATGTACGATGGGATTTTTATGGATGACAATGCGCCATGTCACCGGGCCACAACTGTTCGCGATTGGTTTGAAGAACATTCTGGACAATTCCAACGAATGATCTGGCCACCTAGATCGCCCGACATGAATCCCATCGAGCATTTATGGGACATCATCGAGAGGTCTGTTCGTGCCCAAAATCCTGCACCATCAACGCTTTCACAATTATGGACGTCTATCGAGACAGCATGGCTCAATATTCCTGCAGAAGACTTCCAACGACTTGTTGAGTCCATGCCACGTCGAGTTGCTGCACTTCGCCGGGCGAAAGGAGGGCCGACACGATATTAAGAGGTATCCCATGACTTTTGTCACTTCAGTGTATAGAACTATAATTAATCTGTATATTATAATTAATAAACTCTCAAAAAATGGACAGTATATTTGTTATTTATTTATCATATTAAATATATATACATATATATATATATATAACTGTAGTTAAAATAAAATTTATAATATATATAAATAAATATCAACTAAATCTGTAATTAAAACATATAATAATAATATATATATACATTCAAAATATACTGATATAAAAATAAAATATTATAATAATAAACTCTCAAAAAAAATAGGTAATTTTTTTTTTACAAATTAAAAATATACTATAATTAAAATAAAATTTATTATATATATAAATATATATCAAGTAAATCTATAATTAAAACTATATACAATATATATATAATTAATACTTTCAAAATAATATACCTATAATAAAAATCCATATATTAAACTTAATAAACTTTAAAAAATAGGCAATATATTTTTTATTTATACATCATATTAAAAACATTTATATAATATAACCATAATTAAAACAAAATTTATGATATATATTTATATTCATCATAAATGTTGATATATATATATATATATGTATATCAACTAAATCTGTAATTAAAACTACATATAATAATAATATATATGATTAATATTCACAAAATAATATTATACCTATAATAAAAATCTATATATTATAATTAATAAATTCTCAAAAAATAGACAATATATTTCTTATTTATTCATCATATTAAAAAAACATATATAATATGTAATTAAAATAAAATTTATAATATACATAAATATATATCTAAAATAATATAAATAAACACATAAATATATATATATAATCTATAATTAAAACTATATATTATAATAATATATATGATTAATATTCACAAAATAATACTATAGCTATAATATCTATATATTATAATAATATATATGATTAATATTCACAAAATAATACTATAGCTATAATATCTATATATTATAATATAGACAATAGCATAGACGATATTTATTCATCATATTTAAATTATATATATATATATATATATATATATAACTATAACTAAAATAAAATTTTTAATATATTTAAATATATATTAGCAAAATCTATAATTAAAACTATATATATAATTAATACATTCAAAATAATATTATAGCCATAATAAAAATCTTATATTATTATTAATAAATTTTCTGAAAGATATCCAATAAATTTTTTATTTATTTATCATATTAAAAAAAAAAATCTATAACTATAATTAAAATAACATTTATAATATATATATATATATAAATATACATAAATATATATCAACTAAATTTATAATTAAAATAATATACATAATTAATACTCTCAAAATATTATAGCTATAATAAAAATCTATATATTATAATTAATAAACGTTCATAAAATTGACATCAATCCCTCATATTAAAAAAATAGTCATTTTAAAATAATTTTGGAGCATACAAATATCAAAATAAATTAGCTATGAAGGCATATTTTTTCAAATGCAAATATATTTTTTCATCAAATCTTTATAAATGCAAAATTTTTTATGCATACAAAATTTTTCAAACAGCCAAGATTTAAAGCAACGAAAATCAATTAAATATTTTTATTTCAAAAATATAATGCAATCTGATTTAAAAAATATTTTCGTTTTTCATCTTGAGTAATTTGAATGTTTAGTACAAAGTTTTATTTTTCGATTTTTACTATTTAGATGCACAAAACAAATGAAAATTTTTTATTACATTATATTCAGAATATCAACCTCAACGCTTATAGCTATGACAACACTTTCATCATCAAAATGAACAAATTTCCAAAATGAATATAAAATTATAAATACTCCATTGAATTCTGAACCGAGGGAAAAAAGCTCAAAACTCAAACGCTATGGCATATGGAACTAAAAGTAAAGTGATGAATAGGTGTTACAACATATTTCTGTTAGTAATTCGAGTTTGTTCTGACATTTTGTCTACTTTCATTACTTTAAGTTTCCTGTTATAAGAGAATCCAGTAATAAGCACAAAACCTTTAGCAAAACTTTCCTTGTTTTCTCTATACCAACATTTTAGGGTTTTTTCCACCTCGTTTTTGCAGTCGAAAAATATATCCAAGACTCATCCAATTATAATTAATTACCACCATTTTTCACCTACCAGATATGATTCATGCAACAATTTGCACATAGTCTTATGCTGAGAAACACATTCATTTTTATTTTTATTAGCCTGAAAACACATTATTTTATTTTTATTAGCATGAAAACAGATTTTATAATTTTGTTTAGTTTCTATAGAGATGTATAAAATTTATTCTTTAGGGAATTGGATTGCCTTTTAAAACATAAAATGCAACTGTCAATACAGTAAGTGGATAAGTCTTTTTACCCATTTTTCAAAGGTCAAGTTTAATTTTTTACTTTATTTATTAAGCGTAGAAATATTAAAATCATGCATTTCATGTCTTTTTTTAACAATCGAATAAAAGTATTTCTCTTTGTAAAGAGCAAAAATACAGACTTTGATATATAGTTTACTAGTACACAACCCAAAGTTGCTCAACTTCAAAAAATTAAACTTATGAACTCTTTTATATCAAGGAGAAAATGTTGTAAGTTTTATATAAGAGATAAGTTTTTTTTTCATTGCTAACATGGATATCAGTAAAAATATATTTTAATGAGAATAAGAAATCAATAGGTCGCTAATTTAGTATTACATAAATAGCAAAAATACAAGACATATATATTTGAAAATCTTTAGATTCAAGTTGAAATATGGTTATTTTATTTTTTATTAGCAAAAATTACATAACTATCATGTAAGTTATATTTATTTATAAGTATACAGGCCTTAACAGTTAACAACATTCCTTGTTTTCCCATCATTTGCAAGCACATAAAGAAAAAAAAATTATTCAACTCCCAACTCTAGACACTTGTCACACACAAAACTAAATGGGTAATTTCTTAACAATCATTGATCCAATTTCGACTTTTTTTCCCCCTTCAGTTGATCTAGATCTTGTATAATAAGTATTCTTCCACTTTCTATGAAAGTTGGATATAAGTTGCTATGCATATCTACCTATGCACACACAAACTTTGAGAAATATATATAGAGATTTTTTAATAACATATTAACGCAAAGAATAATTTTAATGATGCAAATGATAATTAAACTCTCTTTCAAAGTGATACCATTCAATCTTATTTTTTTTTACTCATTAAAATTTAATTCATGAGAAAAAGTCAAAATTGTTACAAAAATGTCTGAAGACCCACTATGGCAATTAAAAAGAAATTTTATTTTGATTCTCTCTACCACCTATGCAATTTTGCTAAATATTTTCCAAGCACCCTATATGAAGCACAAATAGCAGCCAATTCTTAGAAAACCCTTCATGAAAATATGTCTTATTTTTTCATGGATATGATATAAAAGGATCCATATAATGGATAAATTTTAACTGGCCATTTTAAAAGCGAATTATTTTCATAATATTTTAGGAAAAAATATATAAAATAATCAATCAAAAACTTATTGATTAATTAATCACAATTCTTCATATCGATTCAAAAATATATTTACAGATAGATTTTAATGAAATTGTATTAGAATTACTTAAGACAGGAAAAAAAAAAACTTATAATTTGCATATTTTTAACTTGCATTTTCCTGACAGATTATCTAAACACAATTTTATCAGCTTCAAAATATAATTTGATGAACTTAAAATTAATTTTTATTATTTTAAGGAATTGCATTTTACAATCAGAAAATAAAAATTTTGAGAAATTAAATCTTTAATTGAATAGCTTATTTATGATTTGACAATTTCATACCTATTTTTATCACATTGTTTAAATACATTTATTTGGATTAATAATGAATTGTAATACCTAAATAGCTATTTTTTTTCGACAAACAAAATTCTGTAAATGAAGTAAATAATAATTTATACAACAATAGTTAATCGAAGTTTTAATTAAAATAATGCAATAATAACACAAACTTGTCTGTTTGTGTATTTTTTTACTGATGATTATTGCTTTGAAACTCTTTTAAATATTACTCAAATATCACAAAACATACCACAAAAAGGAAAAAATAAAACTAAAAACATATTAAAGGTACTTTTGAATTTAATAAATTCATATTAAATTATTTCAATTAAAAACAACAAAATTGATTAATTTATTTTGCATGACAGTTGTATTAATATGTTAAAATAATTATTAATACATAAAAATATGTCTTATATGTATATTTATATTATCTAATAAAATGAAAATATATTGAATTATGGTGCAGTTAAAAATCAAAGTAATCATTACGAAGCATTTAATTAATTAAAAATTACACAATTTCTATAAAACTTATTTTCTATATTCTTCAAAGGATTATACATATATTTTAAAAAAATAAGTTTTTGATTCATTTTTGCTTCATATTTCAACTATTAAAATTAAAATGCTATTTTTCTTCAGTTAATAGTTCTTTATTTATTTTTGGTGAAAATTATTGATTTCTCTTTTCAGAAATTTCAATTATTTTGATTGCACAAATTTTACATTAGAATATAAAATCTTTCAATACCAAAAAATATTTTGAATCATATCAATTTATATGTAAAATTATGCACATATTATATTAATTAGTAAACTTTATATAATAAATTTTCAGGAAATTTTACCTAGTTTCACAATTTCATATAAGTATTCTTTAATTTGATCTAGTACAATGGAAATAATTAAAATTGTGAAATCCTGTAATTATTAGTTCATGTTATCTAATAAAATATGTTGCATTATGTATTTGTTTCATTTAGAAATAATTCAAATGATTTTTTTTATTCCTATTCAATATAAATCCATGAGAAAGTATATGCATTTAATAAATAAATAGTTTCTTAGGCCTGATGATTATTTTGTTTTCCTTCTTCAACAGATTCTCGTATATGATGTCCATGTTAGAAAATATTATCTCTGAAACCCAAGAAAAGATAAGGGACTAGACACAAGCAGTGCCATAACACAAGTTTCCAGAAAAAAAAAAGAACATCAGTCGTTGAAGCTTTACAAAAATATAATTAAATTTAACAAAATACAAAAATGAATTACATCAGAAAGCAAAATAATGATTTTTAATTATAATGATAAAATTATTACAAACAATGTGTACAAGTATAAAACAAACATGAAACCCTAAACCTCTAAAATTTCAGATGGCATGGAAAGATTACTTTTTCTTTTTACAAACTTCAACGGATTTTATGAGGTCTTCAACATAATCGTCGAAATCGCCACAAACTTTTCTAAACTTTTTCAATTGCTGTGCAATTACTCTTTTCTGCAGAAATAAAAGCATATGTATTAGAATTTTAAATCTTTTAACAATTCATTTTTATATACAACAATAGTTTTGAATTTATTAAACAAGCACCAATACACATTCCTTTTTCACCATTTAATTAGCTTACAATATATTTAAAAAAATTAACATATAACATAGAAAATACTTTCATAGAATCGAATATTTGAAAATGGAAATTTATTCAATATTTTTAATCTTAAATAATTTTATTTGTATTCCGGACACCATTTGTAATTAAATGTAGGAACAGTTTATAAAAAAAAAAAGATGTGAACACAAGATATTTAATCAAAAAATATTTGTTTTTTTGAATACTACTTATAAAAAGTTATAAACCACATTTGCATACTATATAACTAATCTGCCCAAAAACAAAAATGTCAAATACTTTACCATTATTTAAGTTCTAAATAATAATCATACCAAATAAAATATTTAAGCATTTTCAAATAAATTAAAGATATTATGAGAGTTGCTTGATGTAATTTAGGCTATATATACATATATATATATATATCAGGGGCCTGAATGGCCGAGTGGCTAGCGCTTGGTACCACAGTTTTCGGGTTCGAGTCCCAGCGGTGACATGGATGTTTGTAGTGGCTCGGAATCCACTTTAAACTGTAGGTCCCAGTCTAACATGACTGTAGAATGTTGGGTGTAGGACTGACAACCCTACCCCGTAAAAATAACACCTCTCATGTTTCGAAATCTGTGAGTAGGCAGATGGCCTTGGCCCCCATGGGGTTGTTGCGCCAATCATGATGATGATATATATATCAATGTACAAATGAAAACAGAATAATTTAAGTGTGTCATGGTTAAAGGATAGCTCAAATATACACATAGATTTTAAAAACCTGTAGAGTATAAAGTAAAAATATTTAATGAAGAAAAGTTTAAGTTTCAGTGAGCAATTATTATGACAACGTAATATGAATATTTACATATGTTATTTTTGTTAATTTTCATCCATTAGCAATATAAATTGCATAGCATTTGTAAATCTCTTTCAAATTAAAGCTGAGATAAGTCCGAGATTGTAGTGGATTGGAGTATTTTATTAGTCAAAACTTCATCATGTGATTAGAGGTGTTATTTTGTTAAATGCAGTAACATGATATTTCAATCTTTTTTATACTTTGTTTTAAATTTCACTTTGAAATGTTTTAATAAGATCATTAAATCTATCGAGAATTCATAAAAGCACCAATTTTCTAACAACACTGGGCTTTCTTTCTGAAGTTTGATACAAGATTTTTTTATATAAACTCATATCCTTTTATATCAAAATTGAAAAAATTATCTATATTCCAGAACATTTTAGACTTATTTAAGTATTTCTCTGTATAAGTTATATGCTTAAATAACTATAGAAATGCAAGACTTACAAGAGAAACTTAGGTATTATAATATTTCCATGATTCAATTTAACAGGTTTGATTTAACCAATAGTACCAATTACAATGAGTGTTTAGATCTTGACTTCAGTATCTTACTCTCGATGTGAAAATTTTTATCACTCTCTGTATCAAAGAATAAATTCTTCTATTTATTTCATCAATTTTGTCAAAGAATTTCTTTTTTATCTGCATAGATATGCAGTATTTAACTCAAATGAATTTATTTTCTGATTTTTTTTCTTCAAGTACATTTCTTCATATGTATTAATTGAATATGTTTCATATAAAAGCACAGATATTAGGAGAAAAAAAGTTTGATGAGTACATCAACAAATGTGACCAATTTATCAGAAAAAATTAGAAAAATGTCATTATCTTTCATGTGCATGCAGACTTTTTTCTACTCTAAATATTTAGTTCTTTCAAGCTTTAGATTTTTTTTACAAAGTAATCTTTAAAAGCAACACTTGTTCTATTTGTATTATTTAGATTATGATAATATAAATAATAAAAAAATCTTTGATCTTTATAAAATGATTTGCTAAGAGTTTTTATAAATTTAATAATCAGGTATATAGACTTCTTAGGACATGCACATGCTTTTTAACAAAATAAAAAAAGTTAAAAATATGAATAATTATAAATTTTGAAAAATTGCATTTTTTAATTCAATATATAAACGGTACTTACGTATTAACGATACCTTGGCGGCAGTTGCGCCAATAAAGAGCACACGCGACAACCGCAACTACAGATTTGGCGGTTTTTAAGTGTGTTCCAAATAATAAAATATATAAAACACTTCATTTAAAATCAAAACGCTTTCAAAATTCAAAACACTTTAAACAAACTGTTAGATTGGCGACACTTAAAAACCGCCAAGTTTGTCGCCAAGGTATCGTTAATACGCAAGTACCATATAAACTAATATGATAATATCAGTTAGATAATATAAATAACAAACATGATTCTTTTCACAATTTATATACATATTAAAATTATCTCACTTAATGTAAACTGGGTAACATAAATTTAATTTGAATCTATGGATGCTTTCCTTTATTGCAACTTACACACAAGATTTAAAAATATTAATATAAACTTATATTAATATTGTTTTGTGAATTTGACTTACAAATTAATTTCAAAAAATGTATTTACTTACGGCTTTATTCTTTTTTCTTTCAGATTCTATCTTGAAAATTTCTCCAATTGTAAGATCTTTTTGAGGTTTCCGCATTTGGGCAAAGGCACATATTTTGGAATGAGAATAATGTTCAGCCCTTAATAATCAAATAATTATAAGCAGAGACAATAATCAGAGAAATATCTTAAAAATAAAAAATAAATAAAAAGTACAGTTAATAGAAATTCATTTCCACATACCATGGTTCATCAGTTGCTTCCCATCCATCTAATTCTTTAAAACATACATAACACTGAACTAAGTCTGGTTCATGTTCAGTAGGACAATGAAAAAATCCTGCTTCAGCCATCTTAAAAAATATAATAATAACAATAAAGAAAAAAAATTTGTTTTAAAATTGATGAGCATCTTATTTTCATTCAAGTACATCAATTAATCTCTAAAATTTTACAATGAATCATTGCATCAAAGAATAAGATTCAAAATCATTTTCCAAATTTTTATGGTTCTATAATTTTACTTTTCTTTCTTTATTCTCCTTTTAAATTTACATTAGTTTTAAAAACCATTATATATTTAAAAATCTCAAATATACAAAATTAATATAAAATACACATTAATGCAAGATAAGAATTCCCTTTTGCAAATATGTTAATATTTTGAAATAAAATAAAAATAAAAAAAATATGATTGTTTAAGCACTTTTTTGGAATTTCTCAAAGTTAAAATTATATTAACTTAACTACTAAAACGAAAGTATATTTTAAAATACTTAAAATTAGTTAATTATTTGTATATTGATTTAAATTATAAATAACGTATTTTACCTTCGCTGCTGAACATAATGAGTTACAATCAAAGGGCCAATTTTTAAATGATTGTAAACGAATAGCCTCTGTATACATAGCATCAAATTTTTCTTCTGTTTCTTCTAGCATATTGACAGATATATTTGTTTTCAAATAAATATTATATAACTAGAGCTTACAAAAAGTCCGCCAATTCTGTCACCATTTGTTTTGTTTTTATATCTTACTTGACTTCATTTGACTTAAAAAAGGTGCTTTGAGATTTATACTCGCATAAGCTGCTTTATCTCAATTTATCCAAACATTAAACAGATTAAAAAAAAAAAAAAAATACTAATACAAAGAAAGCACCCAAAATTTGTCAAACCCTAAAGGTCTATCAAATATGAAAGATCTTCAACTTTGTACGTGATTATAACTGAAAAAAATAGTTAGTGCACCTTATTTCTGGTCGCTGAAAGAGAAAAGAAAATTTTCAAAAGAGAATGAAATGAGAAAGTTATGGATCGACTAGATCATAATACCAAGAAGAAAAAAAATGGGACACTAAGAAATTCGCAGTAACATTTATTATAAACAAGAAACAAAGCAACAAAAAATAAAATATTTATATTCTGAGACTTTTTGTAAAAAATGAAATCACTTGTAATTTTTTCAGGCTCAATCTTTAGATATTTTACTTCAACGCATCTGAAGTATTCAAGAAAAACTATTAAACCTTGCATACCATTGAGTAGAAATCACACTTTGTAATTTATTTCTTGAATCCTCGTATTTCATATAGTGAAACAAAATATGTTCTACGATTACTGGTGTATTGCATTATGAATACAAAGTTGATGGGGCTAGGCCAAATCTATGTAGTTTAGCTTTTGATGGGTATGTTTTGGTGCGAAATATAGAAAACAAAACGTTTTCTTTTGATTTATAGGAAGAAGTCGAAGACCCGAATTAAAGTTATTTAAATGGACAAATTCCTGAGCGTATTTTCCACTTCAACATAGATCTTTTACATCTTCTTTTTTTTGGAAAATAAGATACTCGAGATATACCCAACAAAAAAATGATGTCTGCTACTGATTTTGTCAGAGTCACCTAGTTCTGCGATACCAGCATGCTGTAGTGCCCAGATAAACTGAATTATTAAAATGTTAAGATGTTTTGGATATGACTTCCAAATAATTTGATTACATGAATGGATTGAAAATTTGTAATTTCGTAAAGCGAGAAGAGCAGAAAGACTATCTGTAAGAAAGATACAAATTATGAGCTGAACGAAAATATGCTGAGAAGATTAAAATCAGTGCGAGGGCTTCACCAGTGCTGTAAAAATGCTATTGTAAGTAGAAGTCTGAGGAAGAATTTTGGGAAAATGTAGTGAATCTTTAAGATTTGTCTTGGATGCATTTAAGAACAAAATAATCTTGTCTTTCCAGTGTTCATCTTTATGTTGTTCAAAAAGAAGTTTGATGGCATGATGGGGTAACTGTTTGTTTTGAAAGACTAAATTATTAAGATGAAATGTGATTTTCGAATTTTGCCTAAATGGTGAGAAATTATGAATTAAATTGAAAGAACAGATTCAAATTGTTTAGATGCTGTGTAAAAAACAAGTCTGACAAGAAATGGAGTGTTTCAATCTAAGATTATTTTCAGCTTTAAGATAAACGGGGAGAGGAGATGAGGAATCGAAAGAAACCTGTTTGGTGAAAAACTGCCTTGCTGTCACATGCCGCCTATGAAACAATTGGAATTGACAGAATTCTTTGTGAAAATAGGGAGCGGAGTCCATTTTAGAAGATCTATTGCAAACCGTAAAGCTAAATGATACACAATATTCAGAATTTGAAGATCCCTATGGCTAGAGGAGATAAAAATAGGGGAGCCATATTCAAGAAGATTTTTAATAATGTAATTAACAATTTGAGTGAGTTACCAGGACCGCAACACAAGGAATTGCTTTGATTTCTTTTACCTTTTTGATGGCTTTCTTTTTAAGATGAAGGTTATGTGAAAAATTATCTAAAGAAGATGGGTGTGCGGAATATTAATACGGGAATTTGCAGGTGTTGAGTTGGATTTTGATTTTAGTTTGAAAAATTTATTGCTTCGCATTTTTTGGATTGAATGGTGAATTTGCCTATTTCATACCATCCAGTTAATTTGGGAAGAGTAAGTTGGAGATTGAAGAGAACTTTATAAAGACTTTTGTCATTATTAAATAGAAAAATGTTGTCAGAATCCATTGCGAAAATATGTTCGGGGATGAAGTCAAAAATATCATAGATGTAGATCGGAATTAAAAAAAGCACTCAGCACACAGCCTTGTTTAACTTCGCAAGTGAAACACAATTTCGTTCAAATATAGTTTCTCCATTTAAAATAAAAATTTCTTTATTAACGAAATTAGAAATCCACTTTACGGAGGTGCCCTTTATACCGACTTGTAAGATTTTATATGGAAGACTGTCACTCCAAACACAATCGTTGGTCAAAGAAATGTCTAATTTAAGGAAAACGAAATAATTCATTCTTTGCTTCAACGATATTGTGATGAAGAAGAGATAACGAATACACGCAGTCAATAAACAAATAAAGAATCCAGAATGGTAAAAATGGAATTTATCTGGAAATGAATAAGAAAAATGAATAAATCTCTTAAATGTTATCAATTCAAAAAATTCTGTTAACTTCTGTCTTAAATTAAAGCTAACGGTCGATAAGAATTAATGAAATGTGCTATTATTGTTAAGCTTTAGAATTGGAATAATTCTAAAGCTTATATAGAGCAATATAGAGTGGTGTTTTTGTTCAATGTGAAACACTTAGACAGTTGTCTTTGAATGCCTTAGAATTCATCGACGTATATTGTGGAAGAAGATAAGCCCCGGACGCGGAGCAACAATACCCCCGCAACACTCTACGATCATGTTAGACAGGGACCGATGGTTTAAAGTGGATTTCGAACCACTACAAACATCCATGGCACCACCGGGATTCGAACCCGAAACCTGTAATATAAAATGGCATATTGTGGAATGTTGCTTGTATACCAAATATTATTAAAATGAAGATGTTGATAGGGAAGAAGTTTAATTCATTTAGCAGGAACACCGTCACTGACCGGTGAAGTATTAGGAGCAGATTGCACAGCATCTTATATCCTTAAAATAAAACGTTCAAAACTGAAATCGTCTGGAAAATCAAATGAAATGGGGTTTATTGAAATGAGATGCCAGAAAATTAGCTTGTTGAATCGGATCTGTGATGACCAAATTATTGTTAGCATGAATGATTTTGTTGCTGGGAAATGATTATTCCTGTTGTGAATAGCTTTGATGATTTCATAAATTTTACCATTATAGCCGGTAGAAGTGCAAACTGAACACCCCAAATTTTTTTAAGTGGGGAAATCAAACTGCGAATGTTGGCAGAATTTTTTTGTAGGCGATCTAACGATACCGTTAAAGATGAGTGCATGTTGGATAAAAAAAAATCATCTTTTCTGATGTAAAAGTTTATTGCACTGTGTATTCCACCAAGGAAATGTTGACTGGGAGAACTGTATATATACTGGGGATACTGTTCTTGTTGACTAATCCTCTGTGTCCTGAAGTGCGATACGGGTATGCCATGAGTGATCTACTCATGGATCGGAAAAGGGTAGCTTCTGTTGTGATTGAGCACCCGTAGGTAGAAGTCTGACTATTGCTCCGTGACTCTCTTACAGTCATATGAGACCTGGACCTACGACTTAAAGGGGATTCCGAACCATCACAAACATCCATAATACCGCCGGGACTCGAACCCGAAACCTGTGGTACCGAGAGCCAGAGCGCTAGCTACTCGACCATTCAGGCCCCAGGGATACTGTAGTTTTTCTTATTATTATGCATAATGTGAGACAGTAAAGATTATAGGGGTGAGTAATATCCGAATGAATTTGCGACGTTCTGTTGCTCCTGAAGATAAAAAAGCCGCATCAATCCACAAAATGGTCTGCCTAGAAGTTTTTGGATATTAATGAGATGAAAGAAAAATTGAATTGGTAAATGATCAATGTAAAAAGGATCTGTATGAATAAAGAAATATATATGTGGGTAAATATCAGCGCTAGCAATAGAGAGATCGAGAAAAGATGAAGATGGAAAATATGAATTGGGGTGCTGGTATTTAAAATATTTAAATTATTGTTAAGGATCCAATTGATCAAAATGTCGGAACTGCTATTTGAAGTGATTGAATCAAGAGTGAGGTGATGAGAATTCAAATCGCCGAGAATTATGCAAGTGAAAAGAATTTTGTAATAAATTGCATCCTGCCGATCATGAGGGAATTGTCATTTGGGAGTATAAATATTGACAATGGTAAAATTTCTATGCCGTAGAGGAATTGTGATGCTCAGTGGATAAGATTAGCTTTCCTTGACGAGTGAAACACCATTCAATATATTTCGAAGTAGTGACTTTTGACACTATGTTAACTTTGTGAACTCTAGGATGTGCTTTCGGTATTGCACCATTTGGAATTTCAAGTACAATGATGAAAGATTGAGAGCCATGTTCATAAGCATTCAATAAATGTGAAAGGATTTCACGATGAGGCAAATAATGCAAGGGTTTCACGATGATTGTAAAATTAAAGTCTGCATCTATGGTATATTCCATTGAAGTAGGGTTTGAATTGATGTTTTCCACACCGAGCACAAAACTCGCCCCCGTAAAGTGTAGGGCTGTCATGATCTATATTGATTCACAAACGAAAATGTAAAATTGGGAATAAAAATAGAAAATATATACAAATACAGGTGATTTATAAATGAAAACTAAATTTAAAAAAAGGAACTAAAAAACTATACAAATTAATCTTTCAGAAAACCTTGAAAAAAGAACAAATAGATAACCGAGATAAAAGCTAAAAGAGCTTAAAGTTAACCGTCTTCAAATCATATCGCCAAAAGGAATTACCAACCACTCGGATCCAATTTACTATCTTTTTACCAATCTTCAAGTGCAAAAAAATCTATTTCTTACGTATACAATCTAATTGGCAAAACAATTAAACATACTAATTTCATATTTTTGCTCATTAAAATTACTCAGTCTTATCTCTCTAATCGCCAATCTTTTGTACAGACTAATAACAATGGGAGTACATGTTCCAAGGATCCGTTTACAAAACTAAATTTTTTAAATTAAAAACATTGGATGTATCACAGGTTTCGGGTTCGAGTCCGGGCAGTGCCATGGATATTTGTAGTGGTTCGGAAGCCACTTTAAGCAGTAGATCCCTGTCTAATACGGCTGTTGAGCATTGGGCTGACAACCGTATCCCGTAAAAAGAAAAAGATCTCTCGTCTCTAAATCTATCAGTAGGTAGACGGCCTTGGGCCACAATGGGATTATTGTGCCAACGATGATGATTGGATGTATACTTCATACTCTGTACTTTGCGTGTATAATAAAGCTGCTTAGCAGCCTTTTTTTTTTTTTGGCATAATCTTAATTAACCTTTACAAATAAAACACAAAAAATTCCAAATAAATAGTTCCACTACTGTAATTTATAGCCTACTGTGCAATTTCAATAGTAATCGGGAATGCACAGTAGACAGTTATTATGGATTCCCTTCAATTTAATAAAATTTTACAGGTGGATTCTTCTTCTTCTCAGTCAGCTTCCACCAGCTAAACCCGTCCTGAGGCTAGCATCCAAGATGAGATCTGTCCAGTTTTGAGATCTCCTTTTAAGGGATAGGATTGTTAGCCCTACGCACAACCCTCTGATTTGTCGCTCTACGGTCATCTGCTGTTCACGAGGGCTAATTAGACAAGGACCTACGGGTAAACGTGGATTCCGAACCACTACAAACATCAATGGCACTGACGGGATTAGTGATGATATCAAAACCTGCGATTTCGTGACCCACAGGGAACAGGTGGAATGTTTAACAAAAATATCGAAAAAATAATTTTTTAAAATGATTTTAAAGTAATTTGTTTTTTCAGGAATTATAGTTTATCAGTTTATAACATACTAATTCGAAAACATTTGTTAAATGACGGTCCACATGTCTTGAACCCCAATGTATTTCGTCAGAATTTGAAATGCAAATGCTTTATAATGATGTTGAAGAAATTTCCAAGACAAAATTTTCAATAATAAATAAAAAATAATTAAAAATGCATTTCGTCATATCAATCTGAAGTAAAAGATATTAAATATCAAAGCAGCCAACGGCCGTACCATGCTGAATATACCGGTTCTCGTTAGATCACCGAAGTCAAGCATCATTGGGCGTGGTCAGTACTTGGGTGGGGGACCACCTGGGAGCACAGCGTGCCGTTGGCAAATTTGGGACCTGAATGGCCGAGTGTCTAGCGCTCGGTGCCACAGGTTTCGGGTTCGAATCTCGGCAGTGCCATGGATGTTTTTAGTGGTTCGGAATCCACTTTAAGCCGTAGGTCCCGGTCTCCTATGGACTGTCTGTCACGGAGCCAAAGTCAGACTTCTACCTACGGGTGCTCCATCACAACAGAAGCTGCTTCCTTCCCCTTCAATCATGAGTACGTGTGGGCTTGGCCATCCAAGAGGGGTAAGAAACAACAACAAATATCAAAGCTACAGGCAATTAAAAATATGTAGTTGAACCCATGAGGTGAGCAGTGGCTGTCGCAGGAGTAAAGATCCTTCAGAAATGACAATAAAGGAAGTGCGACCATAAAAAAATAATAAAGTTAAAAAAGAAAAAAAAAACTTCCGGAACTCAATAGCAGTAATAATTCCATCTAGTGAAATGTACGTTTATGTTTCTAGTGAAATCTGAAATTTTAGACCAGCATAAATTTCCTAAAAAGTAAGACCAATTATTTTTTTTTCAAAAACTCTTTATTTATTCTTCCTAATTTATTTCATCGCCTTCAAAGAAATCCCCTCCGGACACAATGCACTTATGCCAAAAATTTTTCCAATCCTCAATGCAGGCTAAAAAGTCATCGGCAGGGATTGCCCTTAAAAGTGCGCGGCGAACGTTGAATCTCTTCAAAACGGTGTCCCCGAAGTGGTCTTTTGCGTTTAGGAAGTAGCCAGAAGTCGCACAGTGCTAAATCAGGTGAATACGGTGGTTGTGGAACGATATGAGTTTCATTTTTGGCAAAAAAAGTCACGAAGAATCAATGCAGTGTAAGCTAGCGCATTCAGTGTTTTCGGTACCAATAGAGATTTGACGTGTTTGAGGCCCAAAATGGAATTGACCGATCCTTTTGAAATTCCAACATCATCAGCAATGTCTCTAATTGTAAATCCACCGTTTGCAAGCACTCAATCTTTAATTTTTTGGACGTGAGCTTTGTCGGTTGAGGTTGATGGTCGATCTCAGGGCTCTTCGTCTTCAACACGTTCTCTGCCTTCTGTGAATGTTTACATCACTTCTAAACATTTCTTTCCGATATAGGAAAGCTCACCGAATGCCTTCTGCAACATTCTATACTTTTCCGCAAACAAAATTTAATGGAAATTCTTTCAATTTAGACATTTCAAAAATTGCCGGAATCAGTATTAGCGTCTCACAAAGCCAAGCGTAACTCAAATACTAATAAATGTTTTGTCTTCAAATTTCACACAGATGTCAAAGACAGTGCCAGCAACCTAAAATAGAAAAAAAAAAAAAATTGAAATTCCGTAAGGCCCCGGGAATTTTAAATTGAAATTTTGTCTTACTTTTTGGACACAGTAGTAATCAAGTCAAAATGAAAATGTGTAATGTGGCAGGTCGATAAGTCATCTAATGAGCTAGCGTTTTACGATCATTTGATTTATTAACCAAAAATATTGTCAGGAAGGGAAAAACATTCTACTTTAGTATTCAATTTCACTAAAATTTGAAGTACACTCAAGTCCGTAAATTAAGGATAATGAAGTTCAGGCAAAGAAAGAGACAGAAGCAAAACAAATTTGACTTATTTGTAAAGTCTATTTATTAAACAAAAGGTAAAGAGCAAAAAAGATGCTATATGTTTGACATAATTAATAAAAATTGCGATTTTTACTCCCTGGAGCAAATTTCAAAAAAGAACCTATTTACAAAAAACAGTATAACACGGTTAGTATGATGGTTAATATGGAGTATGTCTCCCGGACGATGCAATACGGGCCTTACAACGCCTAGGCATGCTGAGTATCAAATCATCAATGTGATGTTGGGGAATATTACACCACTCATCAAGCAATGCCCTCCGAAGTTCCGGTTGACAGGTGGGAGGGGGTTGACGGGCTGCAATTCGTCGGCCAAGCATATCCCACACATGCTCTATTGGATTCAAGTCCGGTGAGTATGCTGGCCAATCCATACGGGTGATATCCTCCAATTGAAGGCATTCGTCTACAATGTTTGCATGGTGAGGACGGGCGTTGTCATCCATAAACAGAAATTTAGCACCCATGGCACCCGAAACAAACGTACATGTTGTTCCAGAATGACATCCCGATAGATGTGGCCTGTCATCGTTACACTCTGAACATGCAGGTCAGTTCTGGAACCAAGAATAATTCCTCCCCAAACGAGCCATCCTGCACCATTGTCACGGTGCCGTTTAATGGTGTTCTCTTGGTGGTAACGGGTACCTGACGCTCTCCATATGAAAGTCTGGTGAGAATCAGACTGCAAACTAAACCTGGACTCGTCGGAAAACATCACACCAGACCACTGTTGCAGTGTCCACAATGCATGCTCTCTACTCCAGGTTAATCGCAGGCGACAGTGAGTTGCGGTAAGTGGAACACATCTGACAGGCCTACAAGCATTTAGACCAATGTGCCCTAAGCGTCTGTACACGGTCTGCCTTGAAACTGTCGTACCGGTAGCTGAAGAGAGCTGACGAGACAGGTCTGATGCTATGCTCCGTCTGTTTCTTTTGGCAGTAACTGCTAAATACCGGTCTTCATTCGGCGTTGTAACTCGGGGGCGATCTGTGCTGTAACATCTACTCACATTACCATCATCTTGGAATCGTTGCCAAAGCCTGGAGATGACACTCTGGGCGATTCCAAGTTCCTCGGATACTTCCAGCTGGGTACGTCCACATTCCAGTCGTCCGATAATTCTACCACGTAAAAAATCATCCAAATGCTTCCTTTGTGCCATAACTATGCGGTTATTGCACTGAAAGGCTTTTAAACCGCTTGTGAACAATTTTACTTCTTTGCCACCATTCCTTATATACCCCTCTCTTACACTCTCGTCATTGTGATGTACTATCCGCGCCATCTGGTGGTTTCCTGTAATTTGCATATTCTTCCTCAAGATGTGTGTGATAATTCTACAGGTGAAATTTTTATTTTAGAGTTCAATTTTTGTATAATTCTGAATTATCCTTAATTTATGGACATGAGTGTATTAATAGTATTGATAATATTACTTCAGAACGATTTTGATGCTTCAAATTTCATGTACGGTTACTCCTGATTATCAGATACTATTCTACTATATAAAGCATGCTTCAAGCTAGGTTTATGCCCCAGTTAAACAACCTTCAACTGTTTTATCACTCTTTTTGTATCATTTCATCCACACAAAACAAAAAATTTATTAGCTCTTTTCTTAAATATATCGTATTTCAAATCCTCATGGAGAAAAAGGTTTAAAAAAAAATAATAATTGCAGACTCTTTTGCTATTTTTTTTTTTTAGATTTATCTCTACTTTTTTTGTTATGTTGATACTCTTCTTAAATTTACTGCAGCCAGTAATTGCTTATAAATACTTTAATGTATAAATATACTTAAAAACTGACACGAAAAATCTTGTCATTTCTGTTAAACGATTTTGATTATTCAACATATCACTAGCTCATTCAATAATGGTTGATTGGGATCTATTGTGTAACACAGAACAATTTCCTTTGCATTAAAATTCCTTCTAGATTTATTTCAAATATTAGTTTGCCTCTCAATATTTTATTTCAGTTACAGATCATCAAGAGATATTTAGTTATTTATGCTGCTAGTGCAGTTTCTTTTGCCATCAATGGTTTTTCAATACCTTTTTCCCAAACACTGGATTTCACAGATTTCTGTCGAATTAAGACCAATTTTCAATTTAAAATTCGCGGGGCTAATGGAATTTCAAATTTTTTTTTTTTTTTAGGTTGGTGGCATTGTCCTTGACATCTGTGTGTAATTTGACGTCAAAATATTCATTAGTATTTGAGTTAACACTCCGTTTTGTGAGACGCTATAACTGATTCCGGCGATTTTTGAAATGTCTGAATTTATTGAGCAAAGAACTTGGATTAAATATTGTTTGCAGAAGGCATTCGGTGAACATTCCTATATCGGAAAGAAATGTTTAGAAGTGGTATAAACAGTTTAAAGAAGGCAGAGAACGCGTTTAAGACGAAGAGCCCTCTGGTCGACCCTCAACCTCAACAGACGAAGCTCACGTCCAAAAAATTAAAGATTGGGTGCTTGCAAACCGTCGATTTACAATTAGAAACCTTGCTGATGATGTTAAAATTTCAAAAGATCAACCAATTCCATTTTGCGCCTCAAATCATGATTGGTATCGAAAACACTGAATGCTCCAGCACAATCCGCATTGATTCTTCGTGAATTTTTCGCCAAAAATGAAACCCATATCGTTCCATAACCACCGTATTCACACCGTGCGACTTCTGGTTATTCCCTAAACTCAAAAGACCACTCCGGGGACATCGTTTTGAGTCGATTAAAGAGGTTCAACGTGAATTGCCATGCGCTTTGAAAGCCATTCCTGCCAATGATTTTTTAGCATGCATTGATGATTGGAAAAAAAGTTGGCATAAGTGCATTGTGTCCGGAGGGGATTACTTAGAAGGCGATGAAATAAATTTGGAAGAAAAAAGTAAGCTCTTTATAAAAACTCTTTATTTAAAGAGTTTTTGAAAAAAAAAATTGGTCTTACTTTTTAGTCACAGTAGTATGTGTAAATATCAGATGCCGCCAGTTAATCTTTTTTTCTTCATATTTATGGTAATTTTAAATGTTGCTTTGTGACCTTTATTTTTTAAAAAAATTCTTTTCAGACAAAAACATCATGGAAGACGTTTAAAAAAGAACTTTTGTAACAATTAAAAAAATAATAATAATAATAATCTTATGCACATTTAAGTATGACATTTGTTGTTTGTTCCTCATTCTAAGTATTCTAGTATTCATTAAATACAATTTAAGAGTAATAAAAAATAGCATTTACTTATTAACTCACATGCCAGCAAGTAATCGCTCAGATTCAAAACAGTGATAAGAAATTTGTTATTCTTGGTTGGTGATTGTTAATGGCAAGTAAAGAAAATATATCTGGTTTTTCAAATACTATTTATTTAATTTAATGTAATGATTAAATTTTAATTAAAGATAATATAAAATTAATAAAAATATAATTTTTTAATAATATATATGAATTAGTAAATAAGCTTTGATTAGATCAGATTCTAAATCCACTATTTTTGAAGACAGCTTTTTTTGTGATAAATATATTTTTTCTTAGTATAATTATATATTTTATACTGTTAAATTGAGACATATAAAGTAATCATAGAACTCGATGTTAAAAACTTCAACCATTCAGCGATAGTGTACAACATTCATATTTAAGGATCGGTATAAAACACTCTTAATTACAATTAACAGCAATGTTAAATACGAGTGTAATTTTAGTGATATTAAGTAATAAAATTAAAATCAGCTTGGATGAGATTATTTTATAAAATCTCAGCAAGACAAATAGAATTTCGAAGCAACATTTTAATCATTTGCTCAAAAAATTTCACTTCAACTATTTTTTCCTCATCAATCTGCTAAGGTTGTTAAATTATGTTATAAATATGATTAAAATTGTTAAGAATATTCAATGTTACTGTTTTCTTAAAATCATTTTTCATAAAATATTGTTTTTTTTTACTTGATTAAAAAAGTCTGACAATTCTCATGAACTGCACTAACAAAACCATAATTGTCTTTCTTTTTAATTAAAATTGAAAAATTGAGTTTTTCTGTTAGAAAAGGAATTCTTAAAACCTTTTCATTTCCCTGATTATTTTTTTTTTTGACAATATGATGTACACCATGGTCTTCTTTTTAGAATATTTTTAAATGCAAAAAGTAAATTTTTTTTCAATTCTTTATCTTACTCAGTTATCAACTACTGGTAATCACGGGTAATATAATTAAAATTAATTGAATATATTCATATGATAATGACTTGCTAACCATTTTACTTACTAATAATGATTTCTTACATTTTTATTTTCATTAACCTCTAAATCTTATGATCTCTAGCCAAATTTAATATTAAGATAATGATTTTTTGTCATAGATTTCTTCAACTTAAGTCTGTAGACCCCTATTTAAGAACCTTTGTGTTAGAAGAATACAGAAACAATATTTGACATGCCTGAAAACTCCTAATCACCTAGATGATTTAAAAATATTTTTAACTATTGTAAATTTTTATTTTATAATTCAGTTCATCTGGAAGAGACATAACAATAAATTTATTTTTTCAAATCAATGCCTGTTTTCTGATAAGAAGATCCCTTTCTTTAAAAAAACTTGAATCTATAAAAAATCTGTATTTGAAAATTATATGATGATACAAACACTTATTATTTAATTAATTATAATTATTATTCAAAATGAAATATTTATTAATAGAAAAAATACAATAAATGCTTGCAAAATGATTATTAACAGTAGCAAAAAATTTTCCACCAAGAAAAATATATGGGTACCAAGATTGTTATTGGGATATTACATGGTTGGTGGAATGATTAAAGTAATTATTGATTAATGATATATTAAAAAGTTCAATTTTTTTTCAATGTAAACAAATAAGAAAAAAAAGAGCAGTTATACTTCACTTGAAGCAAGAAACAAAGATATAAGCGGACATAAAAAAAATACTGATAATAAAAACATTGAAATTTTTTTTAAAAAGCTTGAACAGCAACAAGGGCTCCTTCTAAATCAGTGCACAAGTTTAACATTTCATTCCTTCGTTGAAACTCCAATTCACATTCCTCCAATATAGAACTCTAAAACAAATTGTAAAGATTATATGTTTAAAATTTTAGATAAGAACTTTATTATTTCATTATCATTAAATAACAATAATCGCTTTAAAACAAATTTGTTTACCTTGTTTGAGGAATGTAAAAGCTTTATGATAAGCTCAATTTTAATGAATTCAAAAACCTAGAAAATTAATAAAAAGAAAGTTATTAAGAACATTTGTACTGATGTGGAAGATCTATATAAGTAATTACATAAAAGTTCCAAAATTAATTGAATAATATATCTATATTCTTTTTTACCTTTTATTTAAATTTTATATAAATTTATATAAGTTTATAAAAATTTACATAAAAATAATACCTAAGTAATTAACATTAACAGAATTCCAGTATTTTATATCTAAAGAATGATTTCCTGTAAATATAACATATGAACCATATTAATCAACACTTAAATAACTTTTGTTTTTGAAGACAAATCCCTTCTCCCTTATAAATCTTTTTATTTCATTAATTTTGAATTATGGCAAACATTTTTATTCAAAATGCAAATAAACATCGATTTTCAGAAAAATTATTAGAATCTGGAAGATTTTATAAATTTACTTAATTTTCAAGTCAGAGCAAAATAATAATTGTACATATTAATAAAATTCGTAGGTATATGTGTAATAGATTACTAAAAAAGGAATGGGAGAGTTGAGAAAATCCAATAACTATGTGTCATCAATATCTAAATGTTACTTAACAAAATACTCAAAATTATCCATTTAAGTGCCAATTTCATTATCCATTTAAGTGCCATTTCATTATCCATTTAAGTGCCAATTCCATTATCCATTTAAGTGCCAATTTCATTATTTGTAAAGAAATTGCATTAATTTTCAGCAATTATATGTTTTAATCTGTAATATTATTATACTATTTTGTAATGTAACTAACTAAGTGCAGAATTCAGTTTTAACAAAAGTGCTTATGAAACTAATTCCTAATAACAACATAATATAATATGTGAAGAAAGGGAGTCAGGATTCAGAATTCTAATTTAATTCAAGCTTTTTAAATAGTAATTCAGGAAAATACATCAAACAAAGTTGCATAAATGAAACTTGTAATATCATTGCAATATTAAGAAAAAAAAATTATTTCTACAATTCTAGTCTGTCACTTTTATATCAGAGATTAATCTAACCATTTCAAA
The DNA here is from genome assembly GCA_021605075.1 of Caerostris darwini. Classification (NCBI taxonomy): domain Eukaryota; kingdom Metazoa; phylum Arthropoda; class Arachnida; order Araneae; family Araneidae; genus Caerostris; species Caerostris darwini. Next base: position 174,200 of record BPLQ01001792.1, on the reverse strand, counting down.
CAATTCATCATTATTACTGAAGATGACAATTCGTTGGCATCATCTTCTTTTTCTAACCAATTCTTCATTCTAAATAGCCTATTTACTGTCTGTTTTATACAGTATTGAACTTAAATTAGGGTATTCAATCATTGAAAAGTAATAAGAATTCTTAAAATCAAATAATGCAACATGTCATAATAATACCAAACTCCCTTTAACTAAGTTTATTCTTCTGCATATTGTTTTCTTACAAATAGTAATTTGTTAGTTCACACCAAATCATATGAGTTAAAAGCAAAAGAAGCTTATCATTTTTGACTCATAAAAGTTTATGATTTTGTAAATGAAAAGTTTTTCTTTATTTTTCACTGTATTAGACTCAGGCAATATCAAAAAAATTATTTGGATACTTTTTATAGAGATAAAAATATATATTGATAAAGTATAATGAAGAAATTCACATACTTTGAAGATACTTTTACAAGTATGCACATTTTTACTTAAAAAAAAATATATATAAAGAAATTCCAATTGAAATAAGGGCCCTGATGCTTAAAGATAAAACAAACAATTTAATGCCAAAACCTACATTAATAATAAAGGTAAATGCGATATCAATAATAACTTTATAATTAAAGAAATATACAATTATGCCTTCACAAATTTTAAAATAAAAAAAAAAAATATTACATGATTCACAAGGAAACAGTTGATATACTTGATTGTAGTATCTGCTACTTGCTTTTGTACTAAACGGATATAATCTTTCAGAATTCTTGCCAAGTTTTTGGAATTTTCCTTAGCATTATTATTTTCTTTCATTTTCATCTAAAAATAATTACATTTATATTTAATTGTTTGAAATCTAAGTATTACAGGAATTTAAATAATCTTACTAACAATAGCAAAACATAGAAAGTAATATTTAATGAAATTTAATTTGCTGCTCAAATTTAAAAATGGTTAAAATTCAAAATGCCATTTTTAAATTATCATTAATTAATTTTCATTAAATTTTATAATATCAAATTAACTCTGCAAATATATATATAATATTACAACTATAATTAATAAATTAATATTTAGGCAGTATTAAATACATATGATCCAATTGACTTATACATCTTCATTCAATGCATAAACATTTGACATACACCAATCTTATAGTCCCGAAAAAATAACAAATAGTCATTTATAGTCATATATCATCTATAATGAAAATGTCAAGGTGAATATAAGAATAAAATTATGATAATAGCTAGATGAAGATTTTGGTAGACTTTATATAAGAAATATATTGGATATTTTAAAACTATATTTAATAATTTGGTTAAAAATGATACATTTTTTTTTTAAATATCATTTTAATTAACAAAATTTTCCTTTATAAAAAAATTTATTGGGCTGAAGAACGAGTGACTAAGTGCTCTGATGCTCAGTGCCACAGGTTTCAAGTTTGAGTCCTAGCATTGCCACAGATGTTTTGTAGTGGTTCAGAGTCCACTTTAAACTGCAGGTCCCGGTCTAATATAACTGTATAAATATAGGGCTGACAACTCATCCCAATACAAAGAAAACATCTCCTGTCTCGAAATCTTCCAGTAGGCAGACGACATTAGCTCATTATGGGGCTTCAGTGCCAATGAAAATGAAGAAGTAAATTTTGAATTAAAATTTAATCATAACTTTTAAAACAGGATTAATTTATGTTCTATATTAACAGAACGGCTCAAATCGAATTTAAACAGTACAACAATAAAAAAAAAAATCTAAGTAATAAATTGAAGTATTCATTAAAATTTAAAATAAACACAGTAAATTGTTAATCTTACCGAGATGGATTGTGAAAAAGAATGAAAGTCAGTACTGTCATTAAATGTTGAATTTAAAACTTCTGCAACACTATCTTCAGAATTTTCTTCTGAAGATAGTAAATTTTCTTCTGAAGAATTTTCTTCAGTTTCACCAGAATTCCAAATCTTTACAGGACTACATGTCAGACCTTCTTTCCATCTAAAAAATTTATTTAAATGCAGGAAATAATATTACAAATTAATTACAGATAAAATATGTTTATAAGTAGAAAATTTTTCTGAAGTCTAAGTTGCATAATAATTAATGAAAATGATATCATACTAAAATACTGAGATAGATTTCTCAAATATTCAATTTTTTATTTTTATATTGAATGATTTCTTTAAATTCATATCTTAATACATGTCAATGCACATATGTGTATAAATCAATTTTTTTTAAATCTTAACTTTTTAGAAAATTAATGATTTTTTTATATTTTGTATTGAAAAATATTTTGATATTCTCACATTCAAATTAGTATTCATCCTCAAATCTCTAAATTTTAATAATTGCTGACATTATTTTGATCACTTTTAATCAATAAATGTAAAGAGATATTGAGATTTTAAAAAATTGTAACAAAGCTTTGACTGTACATAAACTGCAATAAATTTTGACTTCCTACATATTACGTCCTTATAGAAACATGCACTAATTAAGTTTAATATGAACTATTAATGGATGAAAATTCTGTAGGCATTTAGAGTATCTAATCATTTATAGATTAGTACATACTAAATTTGAAGTTTAGTATGTGTGATTTCTTCAAATGAAAAACATAATTTTCTGGAGTTTCGAATACATCGATGTTTTATTTAAAAAAAAAAAAAAAAAAAAAAAAACATCACTGTACATTTTATTATTATTATTGTCTTAATTGAAAGAGTAATACAGCTGCAGTGCTTTAAATTCTAACAAAAGCTTGAAGGGAACATGCACTAGCTGAAGAATTTGTCAAAAATGGTTTAAATGATTCAAAGATAGCAAATTTTTTTGCTATAAGTGCTCTTGTCTCTATTTATCAAGAACGCCTTTGTTATACCCCCCCCCAAAAAAAAAAATCACAAGTGTCTACAATATTGTAATATATTTGTTGATGAATGTCCAAATTATTCATTTGACTGCATAAATTACAACATTCTGCATCTGATGCTAAACATCAAAGAAAAATCGCCAAAATTTCAATATAATAACACTCAGCTACTTATTGCAAAGCATATAAAAACTAACTGGAAATTCAACAGGAAGTCCTACCCTAATTGTCAAGTTTGCTAGACATTGCTCTTTCTGATTACCATTGTTTCAATCAATGATTATCTTACTAGCACTTCCATTTTTTTAAGAAGTAAAAAATTAACTTTATTTGTGGATTACATAAAAAAAAAAAAAAAAAAACAGGTCATTTTTTAGATGAAGAATTTATCTTCTGCCAGAAAGATGGAAAATAATAATATCTAGCAATAGACAATACTTTGATTGACATATTAACTAACTTTTTTTGATGAAATAAATGGCTATGAAATAAATGGCTTTTCTAAGAAAAGCAACACATTAAGTTTAATAGTTAATTATACTTATTTTATTGACAAGATTTCAGATTGCAGAATGTAAAGATGAAATATTTTCAACAAGAGTATTTGAAAAAAAAATTTAAATCAGATGAATGACAAAATAGTATACTTACATGGAAGTATTTAAATCCCAATGATAAACATTGCAACAGTTCATTTGAGATTCTAGATGCTTCCCTAATAAATCCTGAAAATAATAAGTATTAAATTGGCTTTACATGTTAGAAGGGGGAGAAGTACAAAAATTGCTTTAATAAACCATAGATCGGTCAATACATTTGAAAAAGTTTATTTATTAACACAATCATAGATTTGCAATTAATTTTGGGGAATTTTAAATGCAGATTTGGAAAATGGTGCAAATCAGGGGTGGGCAATCTGATTCCCAATTTTTTCCATACTTTTTACTAATGGATTTAGAAGAATTTATTAAATAAATTCAATAAATATTATTTAACTCATATCTTTCAAAAATTTTTTCATATCAAAATATATTTTTTCAAATTTAAAGATATAGTATTCATATTCACTTAACAGATACCCTTGTATTCTAAATTTGCTTACAAATATATATATATAACCTATAAAAATAGCAGTACCAAAAAACATCTCTCTCTAATATAGTTTAAAACAAGAAGAAAATTTTACATTTTAAGGATTAAGATATTATATTTGTAATACATTAAAAATCTTGTTTTTACTTAATAATAGAATTGCATCTATATGATTTTCTTTCATTGTTGATTCAAGATGGCTTTTTATAAGCCTCAGTGCTGAGAAAGCTCTCTCAACTGCTCAGTATGCTGTTAAAACAGTAACTTTCTTTGTTACTGATGAAAACAGTAATTAAATTGTATTGAAAGAAACAATTAAATTGCTTCCTTAATCCTTAACATTTAAATCTTATCAATACCTCCTAGAATTTGGGAAAAATGAAAATCATTTTTATAAAGAGTTGGACTCAGATTTTTACACACACTCCTTCAAATGTATTTGCCTCCTGACTCACTACTCATGGTGATCACTATTTCTGAACTGGTAAAAGCTCTATGCATTCTAAATAGCTTAGTTCTTCATTTAATGCTAATATATTATATTACTTAATACCAGTGTCATAAGAATAGATACTGTTATCTTAATTATATAAAATTTTAATTATTGATCAATAAAATATTTTATTACTTTGATAAGGAAATGGAACCTCAACAAAGCTAATTTTATTTATAGCTGATAACAGTTAACTGTCATGTTCTTATATAGAGAGGTTAATTAATACCAAAAAATAGCTTTTACATTATGTCAGATATATTCAATTAGAGAGAATCAATTCTGATTAAGAGAAAAATACATCGCTAACAATTTGCCCTTTATTGGAAATGCTTCTGTTTCAAAGATAACACTTTATTTCACTATGCACACTATTCAAAATTGTATAAAAAAAATACTCAACATAACAAATTAGGAATTGACCCCATAATGCATTTAAATTGCAAATTTAACTTATGGAACAATATCCAAGTATAGCCTAACTAGATATACTTGGATAGTCAAACTAGATATATGTATATTATATGCCATTTAACAATCTTTTCAAGTTTTGTAGAAAATGAACATAGTTACTTAACATTAAAAGTAACTCAGACTTAATAAATATTTTGATAATTAAGATATTAGCAATAAAATATTTTTCTTATGTTGCATAAAATGATTATTATAATTAAACAATTAAATTATAACTATTTATCTAAATTTTACAACATTAAAAAAAATTCTTACTTTGGTTTCATCAGAAGCTTTATCAATTGATTCATTGATGAATCGAATCACCTCTTCTCTTAAAGAGGGATATGCAGCAACCTATGGATTAAGATATTATCACAATAATGTATATAGATATATTCATTTATATATATTAATTGTGTATTTTGTGTTATAGTAGCTTTGATAACTATTTATTATACCTACATAAGCAACTCAAATAATAGGGAAGGAAATCGGGCAATTTAAACTGTCTGCATTGTTGCCAAATCAATCATCAATGGCACAATACTAAAATTTTGTTAACATTTTTTAAATTTCAATATTATGTTAAAATAGTACTATAATTTTAAACTTTTATTTATTATTATCTCAAAAATGCTTAAAAAAGACCTACTATATCTTTTACATTGTCCATTAAAAAGTACCCTTCAATAAGTTTGCAACATTTCACTTATTAGCTAGTAAGAAATTATTACTTGTTAGCTAGTTTATTTAAAAACAGAACAAAATTATAATAAGGTTACAGAACAAAATTATAATAAGAATAAACAAAATAAGGTTAATCACTATATAAGCTGTACCTTGCTGAATTCATATTTTTGCAGATGATTCAAAGAAAAACAATTTTGATATAATAAAGATGGGAATTGCAGTATTTTGACCAGCTATGCTTTAATTTCATGTGAATAAGTAATATTAACTAGAATACATTTTACTGATGGTTTATTATATGAAATTCGTCATGAAATTGCATTATATAGTACATACTTAATTGTGTTATAAGTAATAATTATTTAAAAAATACATATTTTAATCAAAGACACATTGAAATACACCATTTTTTAAATTTATAATATTTTGTCAATCAACATACATTTATGTTGAGCCAAGAAAAGAACTACTTCTATTCAAAAAAAACAGTTTAAGTACACTAAAAAAAAATTATTATTATTATGATTGTTTAAATACACTAAAACAAATAAACCCATATCATGTATGTATTGCAGAAGGAAACAATAAATATGTATGGAGACAATAGCACTTTAATATATTTCTTACTACTTATTGGCACAAGAAACAATAAGGATGTATTGCAACATGAAAACAGAAAAAATATCTGTGAAGAAAAAAGAAAAACAAGTTAGTTTTTCAGATGATGCTCAATGATGTTTTCAGAAGTAACACAAATTGCATAAAATGTGATGATATACTCCATCTAAATTGTGATACTGCAATTTGAAATGAACAGCCCACATTAGAAATTGCCCACCCTCTTTTCCCTTTCCAGAGCTTAAGGGAGACCATTATGACCTATGAATATATTGTGCTCCTTCCTTGCATATGTATGAGAACTTCTGATTTCGTATTGCTTGTACAATTTCACACCAAGAAAAAAATATAACGAATGAACTTCCAAGCTGCTTCCGGCCAAGAAATTAATCACAAAAGCTAATAGATTGACTATATCCAATACATAAAATGATTACCTATAATTTATTATTATCAATGAAATTATTATACTTACAATATTAGAAGAATCTTCAACAGCTGAAATAAGTATATCAGTAATGGAATCAACAAAGTTTTCTAATGGCCTTCTATATAGTTTTAATATTGCTCCACAGGCTGCCTCCAATGATATGCAAGGAATCGACAATATGTTTCTGCAATCAAAAGAAATGAAATTAAAATTATAAATGAAAATAGTATAATTAGTATAAAAGTATAAATAATATATTTAACATAATTAAAAAGAAAGCATTTTATTTTAGATTCAAAATTTTTCAGTATATCGTGTTTGAATAATTGATCAGAATGAAATGTTACATGAAATATGTGTAACAAAGTTTTCCTTTTGATTTTCATTTCTCAAAATCTTTTCCACTTTATAACCAAGTTCAATTAATCTAATACAGCATTATGCCAAAAATATAAATCAACAATGTTTCATTAAAAGCATTCATTCATAAAAAAAATATACACTTTAATTCCTTACCTAGTTCCATGCACATTCGCAATAAGATTTATAAGCTGTTCTTCTGTCAATTTAGTTGGCTTTAAATACAAAGATAGATTTATTAGAAACAAATTAATCATAAGACTTTGTTTGATAACCAATTTGCAATTTTTTTTACATTTACAAAATAATACTAATAAAGTTTATTTAAGTCAATATAATAAGTTATGTTAGTTTTAAGTTAATAAGTTAGTTTTTTTAACCCAGTATAATGATATAACTTAAAACTAAAACTAAATTATTCCAAGTTTCAGATATCATTTAATCAAATTGATTTATAAAGATGAGTCATTCTATACATTTATAATTGATTTTTACATTATAAAAAATTATAATACAAATAAAAAAATTAAATTCCATCACATATTACATTTTTCTCTATACTTCAGAAGCAAACTTAACATTTCACAGATATATAAATTATGAATATTAGAAATAAAATTACCTATAATTATATATATATTAGTGTTTCAATATAATACCCATGCACTAAAAATCAAAAAATTAATTCCTAAATCTGATTACAATATACAACAATATTTTTAACAAATTAAAAAAAAAAAGCTCCCTTCAGAAGTACAAATTTATAATTTTGATCAATACTTAGATGTAAAAAAATATTAAATGCTATCTTAAAAAGTATAATTACCAGTTTTAAAATTTCTTTCAAATCTGAATACAGTTTGAAATTGATAATTGCACCAGCCTTCAAGCTATCCAAGTTAACAGATTGTGAAAGACCAAACAGATTAACGCGAATATCCTCAATGAATTTATGAACCAACCTAAAACAAGGTATAGAATATTATTTATTGAACAGAACAAAATCATTAATATTTTTATCATTAAACAAACAAAAACAAAAAATTGAATAGTTACCAAAGTTGTATAAAATTTTAGTGGGTACTTGAACAAAACAAAGACAAGGCACAATTTTTTTTTAATTCTTTTTTTCAAAGATTATATAGTAGTACTAAGTATAATGAAAGAAACTGCTATTTCCATTTTATGTATTATAGTTCTGTAATTTGTTTAGCCAATCAATAAGGACAAATTTTTAAGAAAAATTAATACTTCTTTGTTATTGTAGTTTAAGCGATAAATCACCAACGTTTTATGGCAAACGATCACAACTTTCTTTTCTACTGACATATTTTCTAAAATTAAACATAATGCTAATATTAGAATTACCAGTAAATTTAATTTTATACCATAATGTTCATAATCCACAGATTATGTATTAAGAATTTCTAGAATTTCATGGTCAGATTATAGAAACTATATACAATTTGTAAACTAAATTTCATAAAAATCAATTCTATTGAATTGTTACCTAAAGATGTTTTTTTAACCTAAAACAGAATCTTATGAGATAAAAGTAAACAATTGTTAAAAATATGAAGAAAGAAATATTCAGTAGTGGATGATAGAAGTATATATGACTTTAACTACAGTAAACAAGATGTAATTAATGCATATCATACATTGATGTGTTGTAGTGAATAAAAAACCATTGAATGACACTATACATAATTAAAAATGTTTTATAAAAGATCAAATTAATAAGGAACTATGATTTAGATAAAGATTTCCAGCTTTCAAACAAATGTGAAAATTACAAATTGTCAGAAAAATATTGTCCATTTTCTAGACCCTACCTAGACTAGACCTTTCTTTTTTGACCCTAGTTCTTTCTGGTTTTCACTATCTTAGATTTATAACATTTTTATTAACTGTGACATGATTATTCTTTTAGTGGTTAAATTCTGAGCATATTAGAAAATATTGATATTAATTATTAGATCTTAGAGAACATATTAATATAATCATAAATCATTATCTATATCTAATGATTACTCTGAACAGTAATGAAACACTGACATATTTTTATTTTTCTAAATTGCTGCAAACTTGTAGGAAATGTTCTAATCTTTTTTTCACCAAGAAACTTAGTAGTTATTAAAATATAAAAATATCCATACATTTATAGAATACTTAGTGTTTTATAGTAAAAATCTATTAAAATAACAAGTATTTTTTAAAAAAAATATTAACTCCTAATAAGCAACAAATAATGTTTATAATTCATCTTATTATAATCAATAAATCAGTGTCACAAAATATAAATTTTTACAATTAATTTTATTATTTTTAAGAGTATAAAATGACAATAGTTTTTAAAGTGATATCTACTTTAGTACATCAAGTAAAAACTTCCTTTAACATTATAAACCAAAGTAATAGGAATATAATTTTTAGATAGCTAAGTAACAGAAAACAGTGTTATCTAAAACTTATATAAATTTAACCAATTTCTTCCAAAAAATAAAATTTATTATAAATTCAAAATGTTTTTAGCTAATCGAATCTAAATTACATGTTGGTCTCATTTATTTTCTTCACAGTGGGTTATCATATACTAAGGAGGAAGCTAATGAAAAAATAAAAAAAAATGCTATTGAGGAAACCACATCAATGAAATTCAAAGGTAAATTCAGTTGCAAAACAGAAATTTAATAAATGCAGCATGATGCATGCACATGAGAAATTTAAGAAACACAACATGGCAAATTCCTATAGTATCACATTTAATAGTTATAAGCTGAACAGGAATTTTTAAGAACGAACTCAAATCATTGCTTTTTAAAATTTTGTATCATCATCTCTATTGGGAATATACAACTGTTCTCATTTGAAGGGGGAAAAAATACTTGGAGAAGAGCAACTCTCATCTCTATATAATAACATTTCCTTTTAATGTTTAGACATTATGTATGCTAACAAAAATTAGAAAAGATTTTTGTAGCTACAGCATTTTGCAATAGCTACAAAACAATGAATAGTTCTAATTTAATATTCTTCACAAAATTGAGCTATTATATATTTATCAAAATTAATCTACATCAAACTAGATCATGGCACTGTATTTCAAGCTATATAATAGTTGTTGACTAGTAGATAGTTTTAATTTAAATTGACTCTCTGAACAATAACTGAATATCTACTTTAAAAAGTATATAAAAATCAATGAAATGAAAAATAATTTGATTACAATAATAATAATAATAATAACAATAACAAGCACTGTACTAGGAATGCTAGAAATGAACACACCTTTAACTTTCCATTTTTAAAACTAATGAAATTATTTAAAAAAATGAAAAAAATATCTTGGTTTCATTTCTATTGAAATTGAAAATTTCTTAAAATAAGCACAAGAAGCCTAATTTCTTGTTTTTTATAAATATTCAATGCTGTAACTTGCTTATAATGGAATTTTCATAGTTATCTTTTCATATTTACAATGTGATTCTCACAGGCTTCAGGTTAGAATCCTGGCAGTGGCATGGATGTTTGTTAGAAGTTCGGAATCCATGTTAAATTGTAGGTCCCTGTCTAATTAGCCCAAAGTTTGCATAAAATGTCCATGGAGTGACAAACCAAGCCAATCGGTAATTCTGACATTTAATTTCAAAGAATGTTTAAAATTATATAAAAAACACAACACAGAAAATTTAACTAATATTTTAAATACTAAAAAATTCAATTTAAGAAAAATATACTTATGCATAAACACTTCAGCTCCACTCTGTACATTATTATTGAAGCCCATCATATTGTCCATTATTTTCAAATCTTTACGTAGAGAACTAAGTTTTGAGCAATTTCTTTACGGACAGTAGGTAGAGTTTTTCTTATGTGTTCTACCAATTCCATATGTAGCCTCCTCTGTAAATAAGCACTCCCCATCTTGTAAGCTATATCACTGAAATGCAAATGCAAAATTTAATATAGTATTATTAGAAAATAATAATATAAAAAAGAACATTTAATTAATGTATTAAATTAAGTAATTTTTTTTTTAATTTAAGAAAATTTATATTAAAATACAAATAATTTAGAGATAATTTATGACTTCAACATGCATATTAGTAGATATGATATTAATATATATGTTGAAACTGTTTATTACAGATTAAATTTAATATAGGAAAAATACATGATCAAAAATAAATAAATTTTTTAAATACATTTAAAATGAAAATATACACACTTAATGAAAAGAACTCAATAAAAAATAATAACAAAAAGCATGTACAAGATCAACACTAAAAAGCAAGATCAACACTAAACTTATCCTCCATTCAGCAGAAAAATGTACCAATGATAATATTTTAGTGGTGTGCAATATTGAAAGCTAATTTCTTAATTATTTAAAAAAATGCATAAATAAAAAAATTAATAGGTTGGGCCAATATACAATACAGGTTACCCATAAAATTTAGAATTTAATGTAAGAACAAAATGCATAACAGTAATCTTAAACAAAGAAAAAGTATCAATAAATCATATTCAGACAATTCATTATGTCATCAGTTATCATTCAAAATTGAAAACAGATTAAATAAAAAATTTTAAAAAAAAAAACTATAGTATTCAAAATGATTTTATAAAAAAAACATGTGAAATTTTTTTTAATAAACCAATAAGAATAGCTTGTGGAAGAAATTTAATAAAAGAAATAAATCAATAAGAAATGTTAAAAATGGTCTAGAACAGGGGTCTCCAAACTATGGCCCGCGACAGCGAATAGCTTATTGTTGATGTAATAAGTTGGATAAAAAAAATCATAGAATTATAATAACTAAATGGTTTTAACGTCCAAATTAAAAGGGTTTTGGCCCTTGGTACTTACTGGAGTAAACAGGAGGCCCTAAGGCTGGAAAGTTTGGAGACCTCTGGTCTAGAACATTGCAGGCCCACTCTCTCCAAAACAATACCCATATGTCATAAAACACCACACATTTTTTACTTTTTACAAATGGTAAAGTAATTTTTTTTAAATTGATGGAAGTTTAATTGCACTAATTTGAAGAAGTAATAAATTCAAAATCTTTTTAATTTAAATTTTCACTGTAATTAATACTTTTGTTGTACATCATAGTTCATCTAAAATTTGGATACTTTACTTTTACAACGATTTTAACGATTATTAAAATGACATTGGCAAAAAAAGGAAATAAAATCAAAGACCAGAGTGTACAGCCATGTAGTTTATATCCTCTACCTAATTAATCTCATTACAGTTGGCCAGTGTAGGCTTCATGATATGGATAATGTTAGTACACATGATTAAATATAATCTTGTAAGAAAAAAAGATATGGTTCTATAAAAAAGGCAACCCTGAAGTATTAACAATTATTGCTTTAGTTACATAAATAATTAATATGTAATCAGTGACAGATCAATTTGGAAGTTCTCGATGCTTTCTTGCTTGGTCTGCTTTGGATATTATTATCCAGATTATAAGATATCTTAAGTTCAAACAAACAATAAAGATTTGAAAAGTTTTAGATTCATCAAGCAAAGATGATTAAGATGTTATATGACTTCCACATTATTGGAGATGTATTGCATATGTCTGATGATCACAAGAGAACACAGTTGATGCTTGAAGTAAGCATCTATTTCATGTAAAAAGTAAATAAATTTTTTCAAGGTTTTAAGGAATACATAATTGCTTTGGATGCTGCCCAATATAGACATGCATGATATTGTTGCATTTGCAGAATCTGCATAAAATTAATTACTACATAATAATTAATTTCCATGAAATCAGAAAACAGTATTTATGGATTTTTTTTTATATTTTACTTAGATATTAGTAGCATAATAAAATGCACAAATAATTCTGCTACAGCAGTTTTATAGAATTATAAAAAAATATTATTAGTTCATAACATTAGAAAAAATGTCAAAAAACATATAAAATTCATATATAAATTAATTATTTTATGACTAGTTTATAAAAGAATATTTTAAATTTCAACACATGAATACTGCATGATATACCTATATGCAGGATGATTTTCGAAAAATCGTTTCTCATATCTGAGGGAATGTTCTATGTCCCTTCCTTCATTTATATCTTCTTGAGAACGATTGACTACCCCAATATAGCCTAAAAATATCAAGTATTATACTGAATATTATCAAAAATTTAAATGCACGTAATAAAAAAAGTTCATAACAGTTGAATAACTGAGAAGCACCAGTTTAAAATAAATCAAATTTAAAATTAAAATTAATATATATTTCTAAAAATGTCACCGATAAAAAATTCATAATAACACAAGTTACATGATTTATTTATTTATAATTATCCAGTTTCAACAAATCAATATTAAATGCTTAAACTAACATAGTACTAGATGTTTTAAACCTTCACTTAAAAAAATCAACCTGAATATTAGCCTCAAAAACCTCAACCTCAAACCTCATTATATTTTCCGTAAAAAGAAAGGTCATGGATAACAATTATCATGCCATTACATTAATCATGCACTAAAAACAGTTCTTGGTGTAAATAAATGTGTTTCTAATTTTATGATTTTTATAATATCTTCTATTTCAATCTTTGGTCTAAAATATTTAAGACGCCTGTGAAATGTCTTTAGGAATCCTTCGTTTAAAAAATTTTCAATAGCAATCAATAACTGATGGTTTTTTTTCTTCTGTTGTTGTTTAAAAGGTTATGAATAGTTTAATAAATGTAAGGAATCTACAAATTTATAGATACATTACTACTACATTAAAAAATTAGATATTACTCTTAGGAAAATATTTTCATCAATCAAATTTCTTCCTTTAAAAGAAATTAATATTTTCATATTACCTATTATTTTTCTTTCAAAACATGCAACACACAGTTTATTTAAGAATTTCCTTACCTTTCATACAAGATGTTACAGATATTAATTAAAATATAAATAAAAACTTATTAAAAAATATACATTTGCATATAGTTACTAGTTAGCAAATATGATTTAAAAAAAAATATAACATTTCATAAAGAAAACCTACCTTTGGCTATGGGTAAAACACGATTTTCTAAAATGTCTCTTGCATCTGTTCCTCGGTCCATTAAATCCAATTTGGTCAGCACACATATTGTTCTCTCAACTGAAAATAGTTGCAATTTAATTGAGAGCTTAAACATTAACTAATAAAAACATTATTTTTCTTTATATTAAAAGTATAAGTTTACTTTATATTAAAGTATAAAATCCATTGCAAAATAAAATCTCTTAAACATTACTTAATTTTTAAATAATAAATGACCATTATAGAATAGAAGGAAAAATTCAAATTTATAGAATTCAATAACTGCGAGAAGGAAAAAGTAATTTACAGAATCTTCTGACAAATGAAACTTTAATATCATGCGAACAAATAAAAATAGAAAAATGACAAGTGAAATATGATTTAAAAAAAATAATAGTTAAAAAATTTAGATTTTTTTTTCTTTTTATGATTTCCACTAGGCAACTGCATAAAACTGATTTCAGACCAAACTCTTGTTCAAAAAAATCTCTGGTTTCTTTTGATCCCTCTGCAGAATTTCCTAATAAGCCAGTTCAAAAGAGAGTACAAGACAAGAAAGTAGCAAAACTTATCATTCTTGTCAATCAATTGTCTGGTGTGGACAGAACCCTTGGAGTAAGTCAACTGTTATGCTCCGCTCTAACCAGAATCGGTTTTTCCCTCACATCAAAGGGATTTCTTGTGGATGCTATTTTCAACAAGTTACCACTCACTTTGAGAAATAATGTAGCTTGTTTCTCGGGCCAGACAGAAATACTTGGAGCAAGAATAACTCACTTGTCTCATACTCTCTTAAGGTATAAGCTGCTTTATGACACTACTTTAAGGTCATATCACACAAGGGCATTTTACAATTCCTGCATTAAAAAACAGTGTTTTAGATATGCACAACTGTTTCTAGCTATGAATATGTAAGAACCAAAAAAGTGTAAGTTTCTAGTGACATTATAAAATGATGAATGCATGAAGAAAATGTCGATGAAGACTGCCATATTATAAGATCCTTATATAATCTTCCTCAAGTAATCTGACTCCCTCAAGCTGCTATTATAGGGAAGCAAAAAACTACTTGTAGAGATTTAGACACTTGTTTGCTGTTATTATCAATGTACTGTTTGCTTGTTCTAGAAAATAAAAAACAGGCAATACATTTATTAACTTACATTTTGGATCCACTTTGCTAGCCATTTTTATACCATCAGAAGTTGCTATATCTTGATTAGCTGGGTTAACAGCTAAAATGATAGAATTTGGTTGTTCAATATATCGTAATACCATCATTTCCACATCTTCGATACTTTGTTCTGTCATATCTGGAGTAGCATTTTTAATAATCCCAGGCATATCCACAAAAGTCAGTTTCAAAACTAAATGAAGGAGAAAAGTTTTATAATTTTTTGTTAGTTCCTATTCTTCAGAAAATCACAGTATAAAGAAATTGTTTTATTTATTTTCATGGTTCATATGAATGTATATCTTGATCTCACAAGAATAAAGCCTTTTTCTAATCATGTTTTATTTCATAGAATAAAAATTTCAAATGACTTTTTTTCTGCATATTATTAAAAAATTAAGATGTTCTTAAATCTAATGTATTGATTTTAATATTTGCATTTTTAAAGTTTTAGTTACAGTTTAAAATTTTGATACTATTTTATTTACATATATATAATTTTTAGCTAGATATTCAACTATAGATACAAATACACTTTTAATTACATATAAATAGAAATACATTAAAAATTGCAACACATTAAAAAGCTTTTACAATTTCAGAAATGATAAAACAAAAAAGAAAATTAAGGAAATTGCAATTTTGTTAGCACAGGAAACTAGAAGGAAAAAAAAAAAAAAAAAAAAAAAAAGAAAAAGAAAACCAAAATAAATTTTGACAATTTTTCAATGATTTCTCTACCATTTTCAAAAGAAAATTAAATTTATGGAACAGATGTATAAAACATATAATTGAAGCTGCTACTTGTATGACATTGAAAATAATTTCATCAAACAGCAAATTTTATCCAAGTTAAAGGTTAAGAAAAAACAGTACAAAAAGTTATAGGCAAAAAGAAATTTAATCTAGTAAATTTATTTGAATTTGTCCCATTCCATCAAATGATAAATTTATATGTACAGCAAATACATTCTAAATGCAGGGTCCAACTTACTATTTCTTCTTTAAAATTATTTATTTATTAAAAATAAGAGTGTTTTTCTATCCATGGGACACTAAACAAAAATATGAACATATGGACCAAAGATTTAAATCTTTTACTTAGGATCATGCCAAAAATTGTAGCTCATTATATTTAGATTGACAAATCAGTTTGACGTGAAATAGAGCACCACTAAAGAAAAAGTACTATTTCAGTGAGCTACAATGCAATGCAACATTTATAATTATAAAATCACTTATAGTTTTGCTGAATTTCTCACTTTAATGTTGGATGTTAATATTCCTTTTTTGAATAACTAAATAATTTTTTAAAAAAAAGTTAGACTAATATAAAAAAATGTTTTTTTAAATACAAAGGAAAAAATATGGCCTCTTAACAGATTTATTTGAATAAATTTTACTTTGACATCTTCCACTAATATTTTTTTTGCTCAAAAATAAATAATTAAAACATGTGAGAAATCTTATTTTTCTGTGTATGCCTTCAATTAACTATTTTAAACAATTCTGTAAACATTTATTAATCTTTTTTCTATCTAATGGGAAGTGTTGATTATACAAAGTATTTGTATTTTCATGAGAGGCAAGATGAATGAAATGAACAATATGGCAATTTTATGTATCAATTAACAACCTTAGGTATGTCTGTTTCCACCTCCATTATGAAATCAGAATAATTGCATGCATATCAACTTTTAATTTAATGTAAATTAATATGGTACTGAAGTGAAATTCAATATAAGAAAGCAATGACATAATTTAAACATCAAGTCAAAATGATCAGGCAATAGAGGTCTTTACAATAAAATATGAATAAATATTCTAATTTGCATAGTCTTTTATATATATATATAATCTATTTACAGTATAATATAATCTTTTTATTGGTATTCTATGTTTTCTAAAATATAATCTGCAGATTATATTTTAAAAAATGCAGAATTCTTCAGGGGAGTTTATAGGCTACACTATTTTTTTTTTATTGGAAGTTTAAATAAAAATTAATTCCTGTATTACCACCATAATGTGCACTGAAAATAGATGAACTGCACTGTGAAAAATAAATGCTTTAAAAAAAAACCAAGGAAATTTACAGGAAATGTTGATGATAGAAAATATTTGTATTTTTATGGGAGGAAAGATAAAATGCACTTTATATGCTAACATGTTTGAATTGGATTAAAAAAAAAAAAAACTCACATAAAAACTAATTAAAAATGCTAGTGTATTTCTAAGATAACCAGTAAAGACCTTTAGCTTTAATCATAGCTATTTGTATATGATTCTTCTCTCTGACTAATGCAATTTTCAATTAACATTTATAAAATATTATTTTGATTAAAAAAAAGCCTTTATCTCAACAATGGATAAAAAAACAGAACTTCATTTGTAGAAGCTATGCCACTCCTCAAAAATAAATAAATAAACATACACATAAAATATAATCTAGTTCTAGTCTTACCATTAAAAATCATGAATTCCAATTATAGGTAAGAAATCAAGGTACTTATCTTGGTTCAAATTTTTAGGCAGTCTAAAATTTATGTAACTACTTATAATTTTAACACATTATAAAATACGCACTTTTTGGGTAGTGGGCCTAGAGGAAAAATGAGCAGAAGTGTAAAAAGGAATTCTTTCTTTTACAGCTAATATTGCTGAATAATGTCACATATTGCATTATGATTGGATAAGATTTGGTACAATTTTACATTTGATTGAGATCCTAACAGAGAAATATTTAGTATATAACATTTCTTTAAATTTTGTTTATGTTGTGTTGGTTTACCATATTATTTGATATTCTCATCATGATATTTACAAAAATTATAATGAGGAAAATGAAACATTTATCAGCTCTTTTATATTTAGCAATAGAACTATTCCATGTATTTATTACCTTACTTATTTTTTAGATTTTGTTTATTTTTTTCAGCTAATAGAGTAGACCTTTATGAAATTTTTCATAGGATAGCGATTTTATATAACTGATATATATATATATATATATAAAATTTGCAATTATGAGGTTTCACAAAATAATAAGAAAGTACATCAAGTAATAATATTGCTGAATTCCCATTTATATAGATTAAATTTTAAATATATAGTAGTTCCAACTGTAAAATTTTAACTGCGTGTAATTTTTTTCTGTAATTTATTGTAAATAAACACCACATGCAACTTATATAATAATGTTGTGATACATTACTAAAATAGTTTCACAAAGGCTGATACAACACATAATTTCCATCATATTTAAAATTTGTTTCAAAAACTGTATAACAATTATAATTGTTAATTGTAGAATGCAGATAAATATTACACACAGACAGATACAAAATTATGCTTAAAAAATTATAACATTTACATACTGCAAATAGATGCTTTCAAATGTTTAAAAATGCTTTAATCAAATTTTGTATATATTTTGCATTTAAACAAGCATGCACAAAATAATATAGATTTACAGAAGAAAAATTCCACTATATAGTTCTTAAAAATTAAAATCCAGTGTAGACATAATTATTTTTAAAGCATTTAAATAAAAAAAATTAAAGAAAGATATTTACCATTAGGTGCATATATTTTCAAAATAATTGGTTTTGATGAAAATCCAACTGGTCCAGGATCTTTCAGGGTTTCATCAATAATTTCCTGTTTAACTCTTTCAAAATCAGTAAACTTTTCATTGCCTTTATGTAAAAACTCAGCATAAACTAAAAGAAAATGTATTTATTAAAATATTTAAAGAAACTTATTTGAATAAATTAGACACTTTATGAATACTAAACTCTATAAACATGAAATATACAATTGTCACAAACAGATTAGGATATGCAAGAGAACTCATTGATCATGTCATGTATAAAATAAGCATGCAATTGTATCCAACACAAAAACAAAGTTCTACCCATTGAATTAAAAATGTTTTTCAAAAAGGAAAATATCGATACATATTTAAATAATTCAAATTTAAATTATTTTCCATTTTAATTTTCGTTAATTTCTTAGTATACTTTTATAGAAAATAAATAAGTTTGATATTTGAAATCTTTTCTAAAAAATTATCAGTCTATGTGAGGTTTTATTAAAGCAATATTTTTTATAATGCTTTTCATTTATATTTTTTGGTTTCATTCTTGAAAATATTTGTTCATACATGTGAGAGCTATGAATGTTAATGTATGAATATGAAACAGGTATGTTTTATATAGGTCTGGTAGTTAAAAAAATTTTCTTTCTTAAAAAATGTTTAATTTTAGTGAAAGGTAAAAAATTATTCAAAGTAAGAGTCATTGCTAATCATAGAGCACATGATACTGACGAAAACAAGTGGTTATCTGAAGAGGCCAAACCATTTTTGCTGTGTGTGATGGGGTTGAAATCACCACTTTTGAATTGTCTAAATCAACGAACGCAGGCGCCTTGTATTGAATTAAAAGTGGTAACATTACAGACATGGATATCATAGGTTTCCACAAGTATACAATGGCTTCTGCTCAAATGTATATTTTGCAGTCGTGGCAGATACACAGTCCAGTCACATTAATGTGACCACCACCTACTTTCGATGTCAACGTGAAATAACCAATCACAAAAGCAGGTGGCAGCACATTGCAGTGGAGTGTATATAAAGGATGTATTATAAGATATAAGATGTATTTGGCAGAGCAGTCTCGCAGGGGTCCGTTCTGCCAAAGGTGGTTATTCTAGCTTTTGACAGGTGGTCACATTAATGTGACTGGACTGTGTATATATCAATGCAATATGTGCCACGAATACTCTTGCTTTGGCTCAAAACTTGACATTTTTACCACACAAAATAAATATGACACAAACTCGAAATCTTTTAAATATTGCTGGCATTTTGAAAACGTGCTGTCATAGCAAGAAAAGCGATAAGACCATCCATTGTTTCCAGTGCCATCTCTTATTAAATATTTCAACTGCCACATCTGATATAAATACTTTTTATACAACTTTAAAAATAAGAAATTTTAAAATTATAACATTAATACTATGCAGTAAAATTAAGCAGGGAAATGCCACAAATCCAATGTATATCTTTAAAGACTCTTTTATAAGTATAATGGTATCTAGTAACAACTTTTTAATAAAAGATATTATAATACCATAAAAATATGAAAATGTATTATTTAATACAAATCTCAATGTTTGAACTATCTTTACATTAAGCAATTCTGTAGTATAAAAAGTAATAAAAGATAGAAATGCACCTTCTTCACATGGTTGCAACTGGATGACGGTAGGACGCCTTGTGACAGCACCAGTACCTCGAGGTAAAAATTCTCTGTAAAATAAATGACCTAATCATTAAATGCATTGAAAAAAATTTAAATAAAATTAAGAGTAATTTAAAAATATCAATTAAATTATATGAAGTATTTCAGAAAAGTTGAAATCACAGAAATTAAACTCATATTTGAACATGCATTTTTTATTGATTGATTTTTTTAATGCAATGATGCTGATCATTTTCATCTCTCAAACAAATACGAAAATTATAAATCAACAAACAAATGTTCTCTTTATTTATACTGTAAAAATAATGCTTTACGTTGCTAAATTTTCATTCATTGAATCACTTTCTGAATTTACTGTTTCAATGGATTTAGAATCATTAGTGAAAAAAAATATATAAATTGTTGTGTCTATGTGTTTAATTTAATTCCCTACATAGATGTCCTCCTCTTTAGTATAATGATTTTTCAGCATGTCATTATCCTAAAAATATTTTTTGTAGTCTTGAATATTTTTTGGATTTTTTCAGAATTATTTCAGAAAAAAAAAATACTGTGATATGCCTCATTATACTTGACAATAACCTTGTTAGCATTTAGAAAAGAATAAAAAAATTTTTTGAAATAATTTCTTATTGACTATTAAAATTGAGAATGTATTTTGTTTACAGTAATAAAAACACAAATTATTTGTGTCTTCTAATAGCTCTGACACTTAAAATTAGGCAGCTATTCATCCTCATTCACTATTTTCACAGCTGTTGGGTATCTCATTGCATTTATGGAGAAACATGAATTCTTCCAAAAGAGAGAAATAAACATATTTTTCTTTTTAAATAATTTGAAATGTATATATATATATGTAGCATATTTAAAGCCACAAAATCATTGGGTTTAAAAAGACAAGAAAAAATTTTTGTTTTTAAACTTGTAAAGTATCTTATGCTAAATTTCTCTCCAGAGTTGAAAATACGTTAAGTGCTATTCAAATTGATAAAAAAAAATTTACTTTTTTATAAACATACTTTTTTTAATGAACTTAAGCAGTCGTTTTTGTTTTAAAAGAAGTTGAAATTCATATTTATGCGGCATATTTTATTTGGCAAAGTTAGTGAATATAAAAGGATAAGAAAATTTCAAAAATCAAGCAGATGAAGAAAAAAAAACAATTAAAATAATCAGTAGAATGCGTTATTTTGACTTGGCATGGTTTTGAATTTTATGCATTCAATGGCTGCTTTATTTCAATTTATCCAATATTGCTCCTTTCAAAAAAGAAGGCCAAAAGATCGAAACTTCCTCCTGAAATTATCTGTAATCAGTTACATTTGAGCACTTGCAAACTTAGTTTTTGACTTGACTTGTCTTGCTTTTTGAGATTAGTGCTCGCCGATTGGCTGCTCGTGTGGCGGTGGTCGAAAAAAAACAATTATGGTTGGAAAAAACCCAAAAACATTAAATACTAATTGATAATTCACGGCAAAATCCAAAATATTTGAAAATGGACAAAATTTCCTTTTGAAAATAAGTGAGTATTAGAATCAATTAACTGTCAGAGATGGTTCATTTTCTAGTTTACGTTCGATCGTTATTTGGTATAAAATTTTGAATCATTAATCCCATAAATGCGTTACTTCTATCCAAAAATTTAGATTTATCCCAAGTCACTGGTTTATTAAATAACACATTAATTTTTTTAAATGTTAAGTTTTTTAAGTGAACCATTTGGTTTATTATAGAAGCTGAAAATTTACACAGCGAAATCGACGTAATACGATCCTGCTTGCCGATATAAAAATATGTGATCAATATACAACTGAGCGAAGGATCGTAGAATTTACAATTTTGATTAAATGCCAAGATTTGTAATCGCATATTAGCTGCAATCGCTTAAATAATGTTTAAATTTGAAGTCACCATTTGAAAACGAAATGCGGAAGTCAACGTAAAACTAATCTTTTAAAAATTTTTAAGGCAATTGGATGATAGGATCCGACTAATTTTGCATCTTTAGTTTTGGTAAAAAAATTATCTGGCTGGTAGGTCATTAGATATGTCACCTGGCAGCCAGATGTTATTAAAAATATTTATTAACAGTGAAATATAATAATCGAACAAAGTTTCGATAAGATTTGTAGGAATAATACCATCACTGCCAGGGTTGGGTGTAAACCTATTAATCCCAATTCTTTATTAGGATTAAAAAGTAATTCATAAATAAGTAGCATAAGTATTTATTAGTATTAAAGAGTAAATTCTAATCTTTTATTACGACTTTTATAACTATGAGCATAGTAGTCGGATAAAATGAATAAATTATTTAATTATGGAATTGTTGAAATGAGATGCAAATAAATTAGCTTAAACAACTGGATTCGTAATTTGTATGTTATTGGTTGTACAAACTATTTGATTTCCTCTATTATAAATAATTTTGATGATTTTGTATATCGTGCTATTATAACCCGTCGAATCTCATATTATATTCCAGTATTGAAGTTTTAATCTGACTTTCTTTTATATTTGATCCAAAGTTCGAGAGATAATTGAGTGCGTGACTGGAATAAAAGTTTTCTTTTACTTTCAACAGAATGTTACATTGAGTTTTCCACCACAAAAGTTTTCACTGCTGGACATTTGAGAAAGAATTTTTAATGTATTTAAAATAATAGAAATTATAGTACTGAATTTAGCATAGGTTTGATTTTTTTTCTTGAAGTTCACGATCATTAAGAGACTTAAAACGATGTTACTCACTTTGCATTACCCAGGGGGTGCGTGCGTATAACTTAATGGTAAGCCACGGACGCGGAGTAACAATGCCCCCGCAACGTTCTACGATCCTATTAGGATAGGGATCTACGGCTTTAAGTGGATTCCGAGCCACTACAAACACCCATGGCAATGCCGGGATTTGAAGCCGATACCTTTGGTACCGAACGCCAGAACGCTAGCCATTCGGCCATCAGGCCCCACATCGCATTGAGAGGACAAGGATTTTCTCGTTACCACCTTAGCGCCAAAATGCGTTTCGTATTTCTAATTGAAGGGCAACCCTACCGTGAGCAGAGTACGTTTTCGTGATGAATAAGGAGTACTCTAAATTGATTAGAAATTGTGGTCTTAATCTTTCTAATAAAAAGATGCACGTGGAAAAGGAAGGTTAAGAATCCCTGTTTTATCCAGCTTTAACAATTCAATATCAAACGATTCAAGTTTATGATATTTGAAATGATTGTAGTATTCTAATTAATTGGAATTCGGTCTGACGTTTGGCAGCAATTCAAAGCTAGACAAATGAAATTTAAAAGCAAATATATATATCATAACTGCCAACATTGGGGAATGAAAATTCGGGAGATTTTAGATTTAATAGATTTCACGATAAAAAAATTCATCGGGATTTTACACAATAGGCACATATACAAAAATAAACAAATTATATGGGTAAAAAATAAAAAAATGCTTTAGGACTTAACAATATATTAATATTTCTCCGAGTGAAGATTATTTAAAACAAGACTCACTTTCTCAAATAAAATTCTTGATAAATAATTAAAATTAATTTTTTTTTATCATTTAAAGTTCTTATTATACTTGAATAAATGAATTTATAGCATATGAATAGATTTACCATAACTTCTATGCTTTGATACGGAACATGTAAATGCATAAAAATAAACATGAAAAACTAATGGTAATGTAGTTTATTCTTATGAATTGCAGTTTATTTTTACCCGATAAAAATAATTGTAATTTAACAATTTGATAAAATGAATACATTTTTTTTTTGTTCTAATGCAGCTGGCAAACACTTAGACAGCTTGGTCTTGGATGCCTTAAGGCAAGCGCTGCACAGACGTTACTCACTTTGCATTACCCAGGGGGCGCATGTAACTTGAAGCTACAGACGCGGAGTAACAATGCCCCCGCAACAAAAATGCACAGACGTTACTCACTTTGCATTACCCAGGGGGCGCGTGTAACTCGAAGATAAGCCACGGACGCAGAGTAACAATGCTCAACGCAACGCTCTACGATCCTATTAGACCGGGACCTACGGTTTAAAGTGGATTCCGAACCACTACACACATCCATGGCACCGCCGGGACTCGAACCCGAAACCTGTGGTACCGAGTGCCAGAGTGATAGCCACTCGGCCATTCAGGCCCAAATGAATACATAATAATAATAATAAAAAATAGAACCGAGAGAAAGAAAAAATAGAATAGAAGAATAGAAAAATAGAATAGAAGAATAGAGATAGAATAGAAGGTTTTTAGAACCTAGCCATATTTTAAAGTTTATTTCTAATTTATCATTTTTTTCTATCATATAATCAAAATTGGATGCTAGACATTTTTATTTGCATTCAGGACTGGAATGGTAATGCGTTTGTTACGGTTTCCATGATCGGGCACGGTTTTTTTTCCCTACCCTATGAGCCATGCCTCAGTTCCGAAATTTTCTTTCCTTCTTTTGTAACCAGCCATGCACATTTGAGGGACATGATGCCAGGCTTTGAGATGAGATATTCTCACGTTTATAGATCGCTTTTTTATTATTTCATTTGCGATTGATTATTTTACTGTTTCGTTGTTAGAGGGTTATTTCTAAATTCTCTCTATTTCTTGTACAATAATTTCATTTTTTTAGGCAGTTTTTCTGATTCTTGATAAAATTCTCGAGAGATTTATATTCAAATTAGAAAGTTTGGAAGAAGGGGCTAATATTTAGGTGTCTCCTAAATAGATCGGAAGAGTTGGTCAGCATGTTATATATATATATATATATATATATATATTGACACACACATACATATATATATGCATGTATAATATTTGCAAGTATCTTGCTGTTCTAATGCAGCTGGCAATACAGAGATAGTATCTTTATGCCATCAGCAAGGGCTGCACCGCTGTTACTCATTTAGTACTACCCAGGAGGCACGTGTAACTTGAAGATATGCTACGGACGCGAGTAATACTATCCTCACTACGCTCTACGATCATATTAGACCGGGACCTACGATTTAAAGTGGATTCCATATATATATATATATGTGTGTGTGTGTGAAGTATGTCTATATATACTCATGCATGCATGTATGTATATGTAAATATATATATTCAATGACAAACTTACCGTCCAATGATACTTTCCAGAACGCTACTTTTTCCTGAGCTTTGAGCTCCTTCTACAACTATCTGAGGGAGTGATAGTTGGAGTAGTTTGCCATTAGAAGCTAGTTTATTCTGCAACTTATTGATCACGTCTACTACTTCAGAGTCTCCCTTCTTCTTGATACAAGCTTTAGAAACAAAATGCAAACATTATTTACCTTTTCATATCTTTTCACCATATCATTAATATTTTTAAGTATTATTAAAAGTTATTCCAAATGAATTTTAAATCATACAATAATAATTTTCCATTGTTCTAGTCACTGCTTTCAAAAACGGAGATTCTGGTGTTAACCATGTGTGTACTCTCGAATCGATAGTAAGGTTGTCTGGTAGGAGTTGTCCGGGTTTCCTCTCATACGACACGCATATACGGGGCAGTTACTCCTAATGGTATTCCGGAAGGCATTGTTCTCCCCTCTTCACCCATCAGTGGACTGTTTGTGGTATTCACGAGGCACACCGATGCTAAATTCTCACCTTTCTAACTGATAAAGGACTTATATGTGGGGGTTTAGGCGTGGAGGAAAGTATAGAAACGCACGATAGCTTTCCGTTCGGCATTGTTTGTTGAGATTCGAATAAACTGTTATGAAATTCAACGCACTATGCATTAATTTACTCCACCCACCACCAATCAAATACACAATGTCAGTACTAAATCAATTAAACTGAATAAGATTCAAACATAAAATAAAAATTAAATTCGAAATCTGAAAAAAAAGTAAAAAACAAATAACTATAGAAAATAATGAGTTATTCATTCTCAAACCACCATCAATCACAGAAAATAGCGTTTCAAGATTTCGTTACACATTTAATTTTTGGGTTTAACAATATAATATATAGATATAGATATAGATTTCACGCATATATAATCATTTTAAAGATATATCACTAGAAAAATAAAGTTTAAGAAAATTATTAATGAATGCAAAATTATTTAAAAAAATGTATTGAATTTTCTATTTCTTTTCTGAATTTATATATAAAAGAGTTCACTTTTTCTGATTTAAAATTCCGAAAACAAAATTTTTTAAAATCCTTTTTATATATTTTATAATAAACTTATGTCATAAATAACAGAATGGAAAATTACAAATAAACAAAATTGTTAACGTACAAACTGCGATATAAATAAATTATAGTTTAAAAAAACTAAAAAACACGCTTTTAGAGTTAATCAAACTAAAACGTAAAAAATAATTGCTAACATAAGAATAAAATGACTGACGAGAAAATTCTAAAAGCGTGGGGTGCTTTGTATGACATTTAAAACTAACTCTGTATTTCGGAATGAAACTAGTGAAAAATTATAACGATTGATATCGAGCACCCCACGCTTTAGAACAGTGACATTCATTTTCTCGTCAGTAATTTTATTCTTATGTAAACAATTATTTTTTACTTTTTAGTTTGATTAACTCTAAAAGCGTGTTTTTAAACTATAATATTTAAATGAGGTCCCGGTACGGAGGACTGGAACTATAGTTCTTACAATAATTTAACTGTGAGTAAAACAAAGGCAAAATGCGAATAGGTCGAGCCAGTCAGGAAATCTCCTGATCCATAGTCAGCCGCGTTATCCGTTGTCCACTGTCCCACATAGGTTTGAATGTCTTAGGTACTTTCATTCTACGTGGGTTAAATTGCTCTTCATAAGTTGAAATAAAATCACTCATCCTGGCGATCCTAATCATGATGAGATAAAAAACTTATCAAATATTTTATTGCCGTAGGTCTTTCATAAGTCTACAACTTTTAAAATAAATCTGATCGCTTAAAGTAGGGCAAAATCGAGCCCAAAGAGTCAGTTGCAAACAAACAAACATACAGGTGAAACTAATAAAAGCAAATTAAAAATATACTTGCAGAATTCAAAATGAATCATTGTTCTTTGGACAGGGAATAGATGGTCTTAAAACTTTGCTACTTAAAAATTAACACTGTTTGAATGTGATTTAAATATATTCAAAATAAATTATTTTGTTTAAATTTAATTCTTTCTGAAACAAATTAACCTAACTTTCAAAAGCATAGTTCTCAAGTAGATTTAACAAACCTTACTACATATAACAAGATGTACGAGTCGTGTAAAGGGAATTTGCTGAGTCCAGAAGGGAATTAAAAGTAACAGTAACTTGAAAAAAAAAATGCACGCATTAACGAATTGAGGAATAAATTAAACGAATTGGCAGCATAATCCAATAACTCTTTCATTCAACAGTATACTTTTACAGACTTACGTTCTTTAATTGTTGCGTTTAACAATGGAATTCATCCTATCAGGGGATTTTTGTTTTCTCTTTTGAATTAATTCATGCTGACACAGAGATATTTTTCATTTGACACTTTTGCTGTTCGATTTGTAGGCGTGCGAGTGGATTATATGGTATTTCAATTCAGGCTTCCTCTGAACTAAAAGCGGCCTGACGGCCAATTAGACAGCGTTCTCAACTTTGGAACCACAGGCTTCAGGTTCAAATCCTTGCGGTGGAATAGATGTTTGTTAGTGGTTGGGAATTAACCTTAAACTATAGGTCTCGATCTAATTTAACTAGCCTAAAGAAAGCAAAAAATGACCGCAGAGCGACCAATCAAATCAAAGATGAAATAAAAAAATAGAGAGACTCTACAGAGAACATGGCAGCTGATAAAGAGGATCTGATATTGAAAGGTAGACTGTCTTGTGTAGTTTTTCAGATTTTCTTCCATACGGAAAGTATTGTGGGAAACCTAAGCATATAAATCTCAAAAAAGGCTTAAATGCATTCCTCTAATCCAGGGGTGGCCAACCCAAATGATCTTGCGGGCCACTTTGGAAATGCATCCTAACTCCGTAGCCCGCATATAAAATTATATATCCTCATATTAGATTTAGACTCACTATAGACATTTTTTTGGAGTGAAAAATTGAAACATAATGAGTTATTATTTTTGCGTTTACTATTATTCTTACATGTAAACATAGAAAATGTAATAATAATGATATTAAACACACATTGTAAAGAAATATATAACACTAAAAATGAAATATAAAAAATGTATAAATATAAACGAA
Organism: Caerostris darwini; assembly: GCA_021605075.1. Lineage (NCBI taxonomy): Eukaryota > Metazoa > Arthropoda > Arachnida > Araneae > Araneidae > Caerostris > Caerostris darwini. The sequence goes on along the minus strand of BPLQ01001792.1, from coordinate 145,441 downwards.
ATAAAAAAATGAAATCTTTAAAAAATATTTATTTTACTAGTGCGACATTTGTTTTCCCATTCTTTCACTTTGCAAATCGATCTCAATTTGGGTATTTGCACATCGTAATTGGTGTTACAGATTAACGTCTGTTATGTTTGAGGATGTTTTGTGTTGGGTCAATTTTATTTTAGAAAAACGATTCGAAGGTGTAAGTTGAATTAAAAGCGCTATGAACTTGAACTAAGAGTCTGGTTTGCTCTTCTATCAACAACCAACTGTGCTTATCTAGGGATGGTCGTTGCATCACTGAAAGTGAAACATACGACTTGTTATATTAGATGTTCCAAGATGAGTGAGCATCATGAGTTCGCAGAACTTAAGTTAGTTATTCTGCGAACTCATAACTATAAACTCATAAATAAAACAGGCAATATCTGTCATACATTCGCAAGAATATTATTTTAAAATCAAAGCTAATTTTTTCTCATAATTTCGACAGTTAATTTTTGAATATATGGATGCACACATAATGTGTTTTTTAATACATTGGTTTTCACTACTTTGGCCTTTGTTCACTACTTTGGCCTTTGTCAAGGGCCGAAAAAATATTCAAGGAGCGCCACATGCGGTCCGCGGGTTGACCACCCCTGCTCTGACCATTAAGTATACTACTTGCTTGCAGTATTATAAAGAACACGATGTTCTTGATGAGGAAACAAGTAATATAAAAACAAATTTTTAAGTCAATTCCTACTTTTTTTTCACTCTATTGCAGAAAGTCCTTTATAAATAATTTTCATACATTTTTTTATCTATTGGTAGATATATGCAACTTAAATCTAAAAAAAAAAAAAAAATTAATTAATTAAATTTAATGAATGAATTAATATTTGAAAACTCTGTATTAACACCCAGTGTCATTCACTACAAGTTCAAAAAAATGTGTTTGAACTTGAGTGGATGAATAAAAAGTATTTTATGAACGATTGAAAATTTGAACAAGATATATATAGGGAGAGTGTGAACTAATAGAAGGAATTGAAATGAAAAACAAGGGAGGAGGAATTGCTTGACCTTGAATTCCCCATTTTCTAATAACGACTACTTTTAACTTTCCTTATAAACAATCGCTGCCGTAACATTTCTGTTTAAGAATACTCTGAAAATTATTTTTTTGCCAGGCTCTGCAACATATCACCAATAACACTTTTAATGATTTGTTTATGACTTCATTCGCTCTGACTGCAAATGCTTCCCAGCATTTGGCCCACGCCCACGCAAGTTATGTGCATGCCTGATATACAACATTCCTCTCGTGTTCTTTATGTGATTCAAAACAATTTTTTTTATGAGTGTCCGTTGTCCTGGGAACGGGAACAACCTGGGATTGGCTTCACATTTTTCTCATGACTTGATCATGAGAGAAAACTTTAGTTTATTTATATTAAATGAATAAGCTATCCCAATTAATGATTCTGAACATTGGAAAGTTAGTAAACACTATTCATACACTTCTATTTCTTTTTTCTCATGATCTATGAATAATTCGTCATGAGAATATGTGTTTTGAGAACCATTTTATTAAATGGTGTTGCTTGTTTGGTCCTTGGACTAAAAGACACAACAAATGAAGAATTTCCATATACTTAAAATTAAGTTCCCAATAACACGGTACTTAACACATACATGCACGAACTCGAACCCACAGTTGCTTTTCTAGAGATTCTGGATCAACACATGTCGATTTTATTATATATATATATATATATATATAAAAACTTCAATTACAGAAAAAAACTTAAAGTGATAATTTTTTTATCAAAAAATGCATTCAATATGGAAATTCCCTCTGAACAAAAAAATAAATAAATAAATAAAAACAAAAACAAAAAATGAGTAATATAAAATTGTCAGTAGAAAAAGATTGGAACATTTATATGCAGAGAAAGGGGATTGGTTATTCTTTAAAAATATCTGCAAAGTGCAATGCTTTTTTTAATTATTTCTTTTCATGAACTATCAGCAGCATCAGCTATAATAATTACAAAAGGAAGGTACATACATCAGAGGTATTCAAACTTTTTTAATTTGTTTAGTCCGCATTTGAAGGAAAAAAACTGTTTAGAGCTGCACATAAAATGCATTTAATTGGCAAGCTGCATTGCAAAAATTAAATAAAATTGTCGGCTATCAAAAAAATTATCAGCTATGACAAATAACCAAAATGTTGTAGAATCATAATAAATCTGTTTTCATGTTTTTTTTTAATTCTTGAAATCAATTTTAATCACTGAAAAATAATAAGAAATTGATATTTAAATAAGAAATATAAAAAAAAAATTATGTTTCAAGGACACCTTGTTCTTACTGGGCTGCATTCACACAGTTCTAGCTACGTGTAGCCCGCGGTCTAGGCACTGTTTCTACATGAATTCAGACAGAAATAATAAATAATAATGCTTTTATCAACTTATTGATTTAAGATTTCTAATAATATTTATTTAATTATCTAATTATAAAAGTAGAATTTAAAAATTATTCAAATCAGTTTCATTCGAGTTCACACTTTTTTTTTTTTAAATTTCAATAATCCTTTATTTATTAAAAATTAAAAAAAAAAAAAAACTTGTAATACAAGATGATTATTATTTATTTTTTTTTCGTTATTTTAATTTAATGTTTGTTTATTTGTTATTTTTAACATTAATTATGTTTTTCCTTTCACATTTCGGATTAAATATAATCTTATTAATTTTTTTTATCGCCAGTTTGATCAAATTGTTTTTGTATACTGATATATTATATAAATATTAAGACTGAATTTTTTTGCAAACGTGATTGCTGTCAAATGTGACCGATAAAAAAAAATGACCTGATTTAAAAAAAAAAAAATGTTTCTGAAATTCTACCATGCAATATTCAACTAAACTACTAAAAAGAATTTTTTTAAACAAAACTTGCAAAAGTAAAATAAAATAATATATTAATCATATCTGCTAACTCGTAATAAATTAAAAATACTGAATGAAATAATGGTTCACAAAATATGGGAACATAATAAGTTAAAATACCCTACAAAACTGAAGAATTAAGGTAAAAAATTAAATATATAAATGAAATTTTTTTGATGAGCATGGGTTTTAATTATCGGCAATTTAAAAATTACTAATAAATTATTCATCCTGATTTAAAGTTTCTACTCACTACATAGTGCCTCTGACATTTTTGGATTTCTTTCTATAGCTGATAATAAATCATTCAAAAATAAATTGATATGAATAAATTAAAGATTGATATTACATCTAATTTCGTAATCAAATTTTCTGAAAGAGAATGGTAAATAATAATTTAGATTAGTTGCTTTCAAAACAAATATTAGTCAAATGAAAAAGGTAACAATTTTTTTTCATATCTAGTCTATAGTGAATAGAAACTTAAAATCGCGATGAATAATTTATTACTAATTTTTAAATTGTAGATAATTAAAAATCCATGTTCATCAAAAAAATTTTCATTTATTATTTATTTTTTTACTTTAATTCTTCAGTTTATTATGGTAGTTTAATCTGTTATATTAAGCCCCATAGTTTGAGAATCACTATTTCATTCAATATTTTTTCATTTTTAATCTAGAAATAATAATAAGCAAAAATGATACTCGTCTGTTAATAAAGAAAAATTAATATCAAGGTTATAATAACACTGAGCTCAATAAAAGAACTGGAGAGAGAGAGAGGTGACAACATTTCTAAATAGGGAACCAAGCATAAAAACTTATGAGAATAATCATCGGAATAAAATATTTTGAATTATCTAGAATGTTTACTTTTCTAATTGGACAAAAATTGAAACACGTCACATATTCTATGCATTCATCGAAATTGGAAAATGTTTCACAAAAATTTTATCTTTCTTTCAGAACACAGCCTGTTAGTTTTCAATTAGAATAGATCTTGTACTGGAACATTTTGAGAATGAAAAAAATTGATAATTAATTCCAACAAATAAAGCTTTATATTAATTTAAGAAAGCTTTTCGTTAAACAAAATTATGAGGCAACATCCGAAGTGGTATGATCATGTTTTAGAGCTTAATAAGCAATGGCAATGTTAACAGATCTATAGCTATATTATACATACCTACACTGTGCTTGTAAATTTTAAGCGAACTGTGTATTTAGTACGTCACTAAATAACCATTAAGCCTTGCTGTCAGCAATAATATCAATATTACTGAAGGTCACCGTTCTGAACCGAGTAATAAATTTATAATAATTAGCATCTTTCGCAAATTTCAAGAAAACATACTTCACCGGAAATCGCACATAAAGAGAGATCGAAATATGAAAAGATCTCCACTAAATATTAACACAGACTGTTATTATAACAGAAATGAATGTATTTACGTAGTTAGAAATGAACGTACTTGTGTCATTCATCAAAGCGCGGTAACGAACTGCGATAATTCACATTAGTATAATACCAAGTTTTATGCAATGATCCTTCTACATTTCAAGTTCTTAATCAGAGCCCCGTGGGATTGATCTAGGGAATGAGAGTTGGAAAGCAAATAAATAATAATAATAAAAAAACCAAATATATATTGTTCTAATGAATTTTGCCGGAGTGTTCAAGTTGCGTTACGTTTCTGGGTTTAAGACTTGATTCACCCATGATGAATCAAAGCTTTCGGGTCGATGCCGGATATTTGCACAATAAATTTATAGACCTGAATGTCAACCAGTTGTGTTCTAGATGGCGGCAGAAAGGATTTCGAACTACCCAGAAGTCACTAGCGTGAGGCATTCCTTCAAAATTGCGGTGGTACATTAAAAGGCTCTTTCCGCTGTAGGCCTCCTGAAGTATAGAAGGGTTACCACGGAACCTGCTAAATTTTTGCCATTCAAGTGATTAATGATCTAGGACAAACTATTCGCCATTTACTCTCAACACAATTTTCATCATTTAAAAAAAATTAAATATAATATTTATTATACGAAAGCCTGTAAATTATAGTATACATTAATTACATCTTTGATTGCCAATAGAAATAAAAGGTACACAATTTTCTGTCAATATAAATGAAAATAACCAGTCGAATTTGTTTAATAATAAATTAAAAAAATACGCATCATAACTATATTAAGTATTTTTTTTTTTTTTGCTGCTGTTGACTGTTTTAAATAGAACTGTATGCATTTTGAAATATTTTCTGAGTAGGGGATTTATTGACTTCATTTCAATGAAGAAAAAAGATGAAACCGTCACAATTTCTAATTAAATTCAACATGTATCATAGGAAAGACTGCAAATTACAGTATTAATTGTGATAACACAATTAATACTGTATTCTTATTCATGGAAATGAAAGACACACAATTTTGTAATACAATTTTCTGATAAAATATACAATTACAATAGTCAATCTACTTGGCATGTTTTTAATAATAAATTAAAAACTATTCATTTTAAGTGTATCAGTTCTTTTTTTTTTGTTGTTGTTAACTGTTTTAAATAAAACTTTTTGATTTTATTTTATTCATTTACAGAAATATATTATAGGATCCACGGTATTTTATTTCAATGGAAAAATGAGATCAAAGGAATAATAAAAAAAAGTTAAGAATCCCTGTTTTAAATCATATTTTACGATTATTAAATAAATACTGCCTTTTATAAACTGCGATTTGATCAAATATATATACTTATCTAGTTTTTCATATTAAAATGTAACCACAGATATTAGATTTGCGTTTCGAGATTGCTTAGGTTAAATTTTTAAAAACTTCGACTAATAGCAAAAAAAAATTTATAAGCAGCTTAATTAATACACATTTTGAATTATGATGCAGAAAAGGAAATATTGATTAAAAGAGCTTATGCCAGGCTACAGTGCAGATCAGTCTCAAAACCATAGATGGTGGGAATTGCAGTTCCAGTTTTCAAAAATGAGAGACCTGATGACGAATTTGATAGTGCATGTAAGCGTCTTTTCCAGATAATCACGTTCCTGAAAGAAAATTTTCTGGGTTTTCATCAAAACGACACGTAAATGCCAGGAAATTAGCCTTGGAGAACGATGTCCTACCTTCATTATCTGATTGTTCTTCGCATACATAAATGAGACAAGAAGCCTAACAATGTACAGAAACAAGTTTCGTAATAGAGGATGCTTGACATTAGAACTTCTTGGGAGAGAATAATTGATGAAATAAATTAAATTTCGAAATTTTTTTTCACCACTTGAAAATCATAATATTTTATCTACCGTATTGGATTATTATTTAAATTAATAATATATTTAGTTAACATAGAATGCTATAATTTTATATATATAATCTAATAATATATCTTTTTTATTTATCCTTTCTCTAAAGCAAAATTTTATTTTGATTTTCAGTAATAATAATAAAATTTGAAAGGGAACTTTTAAATCTGTGATACGTATATCAAAAAGACAAACTGATTAACACTTTTCAAAAATTTTAGGTATGATATTATGTATTAGGGAATTTAAATAAATTAGAAATCAACCAAATGGTATGAGCATTTGGATAATTAAGTTCAATTGAATTTCCATAAAATAGATTTCAAAGTAAGTGAAAAAAATTAGAACAGAATATATAAATAATTATAAATTGATAAGAATAATAAATTAGAAGTGGATAAAAATTCTGTACAACTCAATTTATCACGATAAAAGAATTAGATTAAAGAACTAGATAAAAGAACAGATAAAAGAAGATAGAACTAGATAAAAGAACAGAAAAGCAGATTAATTCATTACGAACCAACTTAAATATTAAAATTCAACTTAAATAAAAATTTAAATATTAAATTTAAGTTGGTTCGTGATGAATTAATGAAATCCAAGTTATAAATGATATAAAATTTACTCACGAAATCCTGCTTGATCACCATCTTTTTCTGGAATAGAATTCATCGTTCTTTAAAATGATATCTTTAATTTTAATTCAGAGAAGAAAAAAACTTAATTCAATTAATCAAACAGTTCACTATGGCACAAAATCGCCTTTATTCCAGCAACTTCACTTAGAACTCCACTCTGCTCCTGGTTAGTCAAAGACTACACAAGTTAAGCGAAATGCAATGATATACGATTTCAGATGGCGCCATAAGTTATCGAGCAATTTGATTGGAGAAAACGAATAAATAATACCGAATCTTTATCAACAAATGAAAGCATCTGCCACTAGTCGTTTGGGGAGAGAAAAAAAACACCTCAACCTTTCTTTTAATTTATTTGATAATTTTTCGTCATTAAATAAATCAAGAAAATAAATTACAGATTAGTTCTGACATAATTAGAAAGTGATCTCTTTTTGGTTGATGATGATGCCATGAAAAAAATTTTTCCCATGGAAATTCGGGGATTCCCGTTTTGAATTTATTTAGTTAAAAATCTGAAAACTAGGACGCGATATTTTTCCTACAGTAAAAAAATACATTAATTAAAAATTTAAAAATAATAATATGTTTGTTTTAAAAAATATAAAAAATCCAAATTAAATAATTAAAATATATAAGAAAAATAATATGTTTGTTTTAAAAAATATAAAAATCCAAATTAAATAATTAAAATATATAAGAAAAATAATATGATTGTTTTAAAAAAAAATATAAAAAATCCCTATTAAATAATTAAAATATAAAAATCGGCATTTTGTTGTATGAATTTCAATTTAACATGTGATAGTACAATCTATCAAATATTTTTTCAACAGGGGGTTTGATGGCTGATGGAATGATGGGCCTGATGACCGAGTGGCTAGCGTTCTAGCGACCGGTACCACGGGTTCGAGTCCCGGTGGTGCCATGGATGTTTGCAGTGGTTCAAAATCCACTTTAAACCGTAGGTCCTGGTCTCATATGACTCAAAAACGTTGGGCATAAGTTACAAAGTAGTTATAGTATTACTTATAATTATTAAATAATTACTGATGGAGCCTGATGGCCGAGTGAGTAGAGCTTGGAGCCACAGATTTCGGGTTCGAATCCCGGTGGTGCTATGAATGTTTGTAGTGGTTCGAGATCCACTTTAAATCGTAGGTGCCGGTCTAACATGATCGTAGAGCATTGCAGGGGTATTGTTACTCCGCATTCGTGGCTTCAAGCTACACGCTACCTTCTGGGTAGTGCTAATTGAGTAACATCTGTGCAGCGCTTTCCTTAAGCCATCAAAAACAACTGTCTAAGCGTTTTCCAGCCGCATTAGAAAAAAATGTTTTTTATTCAACAGAACTTGAATATAATTTTCCCCAAACGAAAAAAAAAATGACTTTCATAAACATCACTAGTACCAACTTAAATCGATACTCGTTACTATTAATTCAACCATTTATAACATCTACTTGTGGTATTCATTACAGTTACTGTACTCTGTATAATAATTTTTTCATTTAATAATTAAAATCATTGGATGATTTAAGTTTTTTTGATAGTTGTGATAAAATCCCTAACGTTGTCTTGTCTATTTATTTATTGTCTTGTCTATTGTCTTCTAAATTATATAACTTAGATTAATTTATGGGTTATTGTTGATCACAACTCAAATAATTCCTTTAACAATGGTACTTTTATAAGTTATTGAAGATTTTAGTTTATATTCACCATGATCATCTATAGACATTTTGCGATTTCTCCGTGGGAAGTGGTACAACATTTCTTGAAGCCTCGTGCTTGATTTGTACTTTTCTATTCATAGGACATTTTCAATGATAAAATTGTCTCTGTGTCCTGTTAAAACATTTTATATTCTTTTGAGGTGTTTTATTATTTTTGTAAACCACCTGTATATACCATAATAAAAATTTAAAACAATTATCTAACGAGATGAGAAAATATTGGTTACTAACAAACTATTCTGTTCTGATTGACAAAAAAAAAAAAAAAAAAAAAAAAAATCACGATAAAATTTTGTTTCAAATTTAAAGTTTGGAAGGCATATTGATGAATTATTTCTTCTTCTTCTTCTTCAGTTTTTTTTTTTTTTTTTTTTGGATTTTATTAAAGTTTTATTTAAAAAGATGACCCAGTTACATTATTGTTCATACAATAAAATCTACATGCGCCGAAAACGGTAGGTTAATACATTTCTTCATCTTTAATAAAAGTAATCAATGTAGTTCAACCAAAAATCTAAGTCATAATCGTATGGATTGCTGTCATCTGATTCATAAGCCTCTTCAGGAATTGAAACAGTAAGGTCGGAAATTTGAGCATTTTTTGTATCCAGATTCTTCCGCTCGCTGTAAAAATTGAACAATAAATAATAACTAAAACAATTAACAACAAAAGTCATGTTTTTCGAGAAGGCAAAGAATTTAAACTATATGTTCGTTTATGTCAGTATTCACAAATGTTTAAAGCCTACGAGCGGACTATAATAACTACCGCAGAACTGCTGGTCACACAATTTTTTTTTTGTTTTTTTTCCAACTCCTATTGTATAAATATAACAACTACTGTTTTGCTCTTTTGATTTCCCTATCAAAATTTAATAGATTCAGCTAATACACTTATTCCTATTAACTTCACATTCTTACAATGACTTTTTTTTTATAGCGTTCCCACAGTTTCTCATACTTACTTTCTTATAATTAACTGCTTATTTAAGAATTCTGTTTTTATTTTATTTTTTTTCTAATGCAGTTGGCAATATAGACAGTTATCTTTATGCCATAAGCAAGGGCTGCACCGCTGTTACTCATTTAGCACTACCCAGGGGGCACGTGTAGTGAGTAACACAACCCCCGCAATGCTCTACGATCATAATAGACCGGGACCTACGGTTTAAAGTGGATTCCGAACCACTACGAACATCAATGGCACCGCAAGGGATTGAACCCGAGATCTGTGGTACCGAGCGCCAGACACTCGGCCATCGGACCCCAATTCTGTTTTTATACTCTCTCCAATTCTTCTTTTAATAGGCTATTAGCGAAAACCCTTTTAAATAGTGTGTTTTTTATTTCATCTTTTGTGAATAGTCAGATGCTTTATAATTTTCACAGCCATCGGACGTACTTGCTTTTCGCTCAGTCGTGGCCTCCCGGAGTTGGATCTTAATTCTTTTAAATTATTTAAAAACGTAAAGAATCAAAAAGAAACAGTTGGAAAGGAATAAAGTAAAAGGTCTCCTAATAAAATAGTGTAAAAGACTTATGACTTTTTAATTATCTGCTAAATCCACTTAGCCTTCGAATACAATTGGCAGCCGGCTTCAAATTTGCGTTACACTGTGCCCAAAAAGTAAAACCAATTTTATATAACAAACAAATTTTTTTATACCACAGTAGTATATGTATATATACACTCAAGAGCCAAAACATTATGACCACCTGTCAATAACAAGTTGGCCCACCTTTGGCGCGCAACACAACTTCAACCCGCCTTTGCATGGATGCCACAAGTCCTTGGTAGATGGCCGGAGACAGATTGTACCAGATTTTAAAGCAACGGTCACGCAAATCCGAGATATTGCGAATTGGTGGTCTTTGAACTCTGAGCTGCCGTCCCAGGACATCCCAAATGTGTTCTATCGGATTGATATAAGGGGAGTTAGGCGGTCAGGACATTAACTGGAATTCAGCATCCTGTTCCTGGAACCACTCCAACACAATTTTAGCCTAGTGACAAGGGGCTTTGTCCTGTTGGAACATTCTATTTCCAGCTTGAAAAACAGAGGCCATGTAAGGGTGCAACTGTTCCGCAATGATGTTCAGATACGCTGTAGCATTCATGGTCTGCTCTACCACAACCACGGGTCCGAGAGACACCCAAGAGAACGTCCCCCAAAGCATAATACCGCCATCACCGGCCTGTGTATGACCTACTGTACATTGAGGGAGCAATTGTTCGCCTGGAAGACGGCGTATCCAGACACGGCCATCGGCGTGATGAATGACAAACCGTGATTCATCTGACCAGGCAACTCTCTCCCACTGATCCATGGACCAGTTACGATGTTCCCGCAGGCGCAGTTGGCGATGACGCTTGGTCAGTAAAGGCACACGAGTGGGACGTTTGCTGCGTAGCCCCATATCCAACAGTGTCCTCTGAACAGTGTGCTCCGATACTATTCTACTTGGCCCTGCATTGTATTGGGCTGTCAGCTGAGCCACTGTCTGGCTCCGGTTTTGCTTCACCATGCGAGACAGTCTCCAACGACTTTTTTCTTTAATAGCGTGTGTACGTCCAACACCATGTCGTCTACTGCTGGTTTCACCGTCATTCATCCACTTTGCATAAGTACTAACAACTGTAGATCGCGAACAACCCACGAGTCATGCAGTTTCGGAAATACTTGTTCCGAGTCTTCGAGCCATTACAATCTGCTCTCTATCAAAGTCGCTTAGATCCGCCCTTTCCCATCACACACAGAAGTAAGTGAAAGAATGATACTTCAGACTCCCCAGCAGCAGTTAAATATCACTTCCACCTGATCACGTGCCTTCCACGTCATCCAGACGAGTTCATTGCAAAATGTACGGGTGGTCATAATGTTTTGGCTCTTGAGTGTATATATATCGTATACATGTTTCCTCCTACGCATTGGCAAGAGCTGCGGCGTCCAGAAGAAATAGTCAGTAGACCTTGAGACTCTCACCCGAGAGGAAGTACAAAGCATCGGCACTATCGCTGAGAAACGTTTAGTTTGCAATCTCTCATTCCAAGAAGAAATATATTTAGCACAATCCTGTGTATTAGTTGACCTACAAACTCTCAACTGGAGAAGAAGTATATTACGCACATATCGGGTTTTCAGCTTAGAAGTGGAATCCATGAATTTATAATTATTTTAACTGTGTTAAATATTGTATGTCTCTAATTGTTTGTGTGTGGCATTTGTGCATGTACAAATAAAGCTGTGAGTTCTCAAACCTCAAGTCACCACAACATATATGTATTTATTATATATATATATATATATATATACATAGCTCGATTACCGATTATGTGGGAAGGTACTCATCCATTTTAAAAATGGAAACGATCGAATCGATTGCCAGTTAAATATGTGAAGCAAAAGCAGTTTTGAAAAAAAAAAATGTTGTTATTGAGAAATATTTATCTAATATTTTTTATATTTCCTAATTTAAAAGTTCATTTATAAATTTTTTTATTTTAATTAAAAGCCCTTCGAAATTATCTATCTCTCCTTTTGCTTGATTTTGCAATTTCCAGCACAGGCACAGAAGTTTTCGGTTCGCCATTGCTCGTTGGATTTCAAACTGAACTCCTCTAGATCAGAAGCCCAACGGCTATTTATGAGCCTTTTTTGCTGAATCTTTAAAATATACAAACAATGTTTTTTGTTTGTTATAAAACATTGAATTAAAAAAAAACCCTCGAAATGAGCTTTCTAAATGATTCCTAACCAGTATATAAATGAAATTTTCTAAAATTGTTATTAAGCAGGCCTGAATGGCCGAGTGGCTAGCGCTCTGGCTCTCGGTACCACAGGTTTCGAGTTCGAGTCCCGGCTGTGCCATGGATGTTTGTAGTGGTTCGGAATCCACTTTAAACAGTAGGTCCCGGTCTAACATGATCGTAGAGACATTGTTACTCCGCGTCCGTGGCTTATCTTCAAGTTACAAGCACCCCCTGGGTAATGCAAAGTGAATAACGTCTGTGCAGCGCTTTCCTTAAGGTATCCAAGACCAAGTGTCTAAGAGTTTGCCAGCTGCATTAGAAAAAAAATTGCTATTAATTTCCTTTTTAGATGTTAAGTAAGAAGAGAATATGCGAAGGATAAATATATGAGATGGTGTTAATAAAGCTTATAAGAAACCGTACCTTTCAAGGCTCGCAGATTCATGGTGTTTATTCAACCTGTATCCAAGTATTTCATCCAACTCTTGAAAATTCTGTTGTATGCTTGATGCTTGATAATGGAACCCTTCTGACTCAGTCTCATCAACATCCATCGGTTCTTCCTTTTCCAAGACAGGGTTTTGGTAATATTTCAACATTGATGAATCCTGACTGCATTGATGGACATTATCTGCTAATGGAATCCAAGCTGGTTCATTACTATCAATATCCATCAATTCTTCCTCTTCTGAATGAGATTTATATTTGTCTCCATAACCCAATTTGAACCAATTTTCTGGTTTATAAGTATTTTTATAGAAGTTTGTTGCGTGGTGTGATGACCACATTTGTTCTTCATCTACAATATCCATTGATTCTTCATTCTCTGTGATAGATCTGTACTCTCGGACATTCTCTTTTACTATTCCATGCATATTGTGTGGATCATTTAGTTGGTGGGGACGAAACCCAACTGTTTCATTTGTGTCAAAGTTTATTGCCTTTACTGTTCCATGCATGTTGTGTGGATCATTTATTTGGTGGGGACGAAACCCAACTGTTTCATTTGTGTCAAAGTTTATTGCCTTTACTGTTCCATGCATGTTGTGTGGATCATTTATTTGGTGGGGACGAAACCCAACTGTTTCATTTGTGTCAAGTTTATTGCCTTTACTGTTCCATGCATGTTGTGTGGATCACTTATTTGGTGGGGACGAAACCCAACCATTTCATTTGTGTCAAAGTTTATTGCCTTTACTGTTCCATGCATGTTGTGTGGATCATTTATTTGGTGGGGACGAAACCCAACCGTTTCATTTGTGTCAAAGTTTATTGCCTTTACTGTTCCATGCAAGTTGTGTGGATCATTTATTTGGTGGGGACGAAACCCAACCATTTCATTTGTGTCAAAGTTTATTGCCTTTACTGTTCCATGCATGTTGTGTGGATCATTTATATGGTGGGGACGAAACCCAACCGTTTCAGTTTTGTCAAAGTTTATTGCCTTTACTGTTCCATACATATTGTGTGGATCATTTATTTGGTGGAGACGAAACCCAACCGTTTCATTTTTGTCAAGGTTTACTGGTTCTCCTTTTCCAATGTCAGACTTCAAGTTATTCCATACTGGCATATTTTTATTTTCTTCTGATGGACAAATTGTACCCCTCACAACATTAATAAATTCATCACCGTTGGTTTTCTTTGATTCTTCCATAGCGATTATTGATTCATAGATTTCATTTGAAGTTTTAATTTTTTTGCGATAATTATTTAGATAATTACCTGCTACTGGTCTGTTTGCTTGCCATTTTGGACGCCTTGACATCCTCCGGAAAGTAATAAAAATTTTGAAATTTAAGTGGTAAGACAAAAAAAAGTTTTAATAAATTTTGCTGAAATTTGAATTTTAGATGCCGAATTTAAATTTTTATTTTAGTAACATGATTGATTACCAGAAATTTGTGTAAGAATGTTAAATTAATGTACAACTTTTTCCTATGTTGCTAAATACAACAATATGTTTTTAACAATGCGTGGTTTACATAAACGAAATTATCTGTAGTATACTTTGAGCATTTTATTTATTATTATTACTGTTATTATTACTTGTATAATATAGTTATAAATTTTTTATTCAGTAAAAGACAGGGCATTAAACATTCTATTCCTTATTCAATAAGGAAAAAAAAAAACTCTATTAATGTAGGATTTGTTTCTATGCTAAGCACCAGATGGAAACACCTCACGGACTATGTGCTTTTCACACCAACCTTTTGCCATGTAGTGGCGATATTGGACCTTGAACTCTGGCCCTGGGAGAAGGAAAGAAGCCCCGTAGTTGGGCGCGAGAGAGGAAAGCGGGGAGATGGCGAAAACTGCAACGCGCTGCGTCAAGCAGCGGTAGAAAATGGTTGTGAATATATCAATACTTTCTGTAAATATTAATGTAAATATATTAATTAAATATATGTTGTTGAGAGAAAACCAACGCTTCTTTATTTCGGTTTGGAAATACACCCCTAGACACCCACTGCAAAAGTACAGCCACTGTTAGACTGGTAGAGAAGTCTAACAAAACTATAGGTTCGGCCGGGATGCATCAGTTGAAACCGGTGTAAATCTACATAAATTGGGGTTTCGGCTGGGATGCGTCTTTCGCAAGCGGCCGAACTCTACATTAATAAGGATAAAGAAAATTTTTAAAATTTGCTGATTTTCTTACAAGTAAATTTCTCTATTTGATGATATATGAATATTAAGGAATTTCTTCCTTGCTTGATCTTGACATATTGCTTAAACTCCGATGTTCTTTATAACGTTTTATGAGAGAAAAAGAAGTTAGAGGACTAACAATTTGAGGAATTTTGTTTGATAACAAGAACTTTCTAATAACTGCTAAGTATGTTTACTGTATGATTTCATGAAGATATTTAATTACTATATAAATCAATATTAGAAATAAATTCCCTTTCATCACACAATCACATCATTGTCTACACTGATGGATCATTCGACTCAACGTTTTGTAACGGATTACTGCTGAAAAGACTCTTAATTACTCTTGATTTCAGCTGTAAACTATTTGTCATTGTGAATGACAATAGATGGCGCCACAACCAAGAGGCTCTGCCGTAACTCCTCCTCCTGTAACTCCATATAAGGCGTATGCTTATACGGGGATGAAAAATGTAACAGCAGGGGCAGAAGAAGGAACGCGAATGTGGTTGGCGGGCAGTTGCTCAAATACGTATTGTTGGAATGTGAATAAATACTTTATATATATCAACTGGAAGTGTGTGAATTTATGAGAACGGAAAAAGAAGACAACACAGCTAAGAATTGAAATTGCTGCCGATGCAGGAAAAATTACATCAAACTTTACAGGGGAACTGCTGGTCATTCAAAAGGCACTTGAGGCCTATCGGAGTCTACTTCCATCACAACAAATGAATGGAATTACTATCTTCACTGAATTACTTCTACCTTAGTCTCTGAAGTCTACCTTACAGTCTCTTAATAAAGGTTTTCCAAGTATGTTCTTGAGCATTATATCTCTTTTAAAACAGATTTTATGATATTTATATACGTCGTTTTCCAATATTTTAAAAATTTGAGAAATATTATACTTAATAAACCATATTGTATTAAGTGGATTAACTTACCATTCTTTTCATGCTAAAATATTTTGAAATTTTTAATTATTTCTACTTTGTTTTAATTATAACAAGAGTCACATATATGCGAACTTTTGCAAGGCACCGCATTCACAAAATTAGAATAAATGCATTTGCAATTTAATATATGTACGTTTTAAATTTCGTAATTCAAAAGCAACTAAAGAGTTATAAAAACCTTATGTATGTAGACTTCTAATTTTTGTAGACTTTTCTACCAGTCTAACAATGGCCGGACTTTTGCAGTGGGATTCTAAGGGATTTGACAGTGGGTGTCTAGGGGAAAACGCAGTAACGGGACGTTTCTTTAAATAAATCTACTTAATTACGGTTAAAATCTAGGATACTGTACCCCTGAGGAAGTCGCCAATCTTGCAACCCTGAATATTTCGCAATTTTCCGCCAATTTCTTTAGGGTTGCAATACTATAATTAGAGGAATTCGTAGCTTCATTTTCCAAACAATATAATGACTATTTAATATTAATAATTATTATATATTTTGGCGTTAAAGCGGCAATATGTGGCGTAAAAAGAAAACGTTAAAAAGTTGACATAATAGTGGTAAAAATTTGGCGATAAAGCGATATAAATTGGCGTAAAGGCATTTTAGATATAATTTTTTTGGCATAATAGCGCTAAATTTTGGCGTAAAAGCGGTTTCATTTGGCGCGAAAGTATTCCAGAGATAAAAAATTTTAGTGATAAAAATTTGGCGATAAAGCCTCAACTTTTAGCGTGAAAGCGCCTCAAAAAACAAGATTCACTTAGTGCAAAATTGTGGCTATAAAGTGATAAATATTGACGATAAAGCATCAACTTTTCGCGTAAAAGCGCCTCGAAAAACAAGATTCACTTAGTGAAAAAATGTGGCTATAAAGTGATAAATATTGGCGATAAAGCATCAACTTTTGGCGTAAAAGCGCCTCAAAAACAAGATTCACTTAGTGAAAAATTTGGCTATAAAGCGATAAATATTGGCGATAAAGCATTTTTTTGGCTTAAAAGAAGTTATATAACAAAATTTGCTTAGTGAAAAATGGCTATAAAGCGATAAAGGATAGTGATAATATTTGGCGTTAAAGCGATAAACTTTGGCTTCAAAACCTTTTCAGGAATAAACTTTGACGTAATAGCTATTTGGCTGCTAATGTTGGCGTAAAAGCACTGTTTGGCTATAAATTTTGGCGACACCGAACTTAGGCAACCTTTTTGTCTGTTTACTTGGCGTTTTGGCAACACAGTAAAGGATTTTGGCGTAATATCATTTTACCGCTCAAACTAGCTGGCCCATTCATTTCTATACTTACTTACCGGTTTGGCAACTTGGCGATGTGTTTGGCACAAAGGGTACAGGATCCTAGATTTTAACCTTAATTACATGCTATTATACAGTGATATTTACATTAGTTATTAATTAAATGCGAACATCTTCTTTCGCTGCTTGACGCAGCCTGCCCCAGTTTCGCCTCCTCTCTCGTTGTCAGGCAGCGTTCGTCTCTCCTTTCTTCATCTACGGGGATTTGTCCCCTTCTCGTGGGGTCAGAGTTCAAAGTTGAATACTCCCCCACATTGTAAACAGGCTCCGTCAAAGACAAGTAACCGCGATGTGTCGCCGCCTACTGAATGCCGCAGAAACAAATCCTACATGTATCAAATACAAAATAAATAAAACCAAAATAAAAAACAGTAGTCACCAACAGTCATATATACATGTAATAAAATTATTACATTACTGCTTCTAGAGATTCTTTCTTTACATGAACAAGTTCTATGTTAACGAATATTATGCAAAAGCGAGTTAAATCAGAAATTCTTATGTTTTATGTTGGTGAAAATTCCCAATTAAATACCTAACAATTAAAAAAATACCAAACTTTCATAATAAATTCACATCAAAACTTTTTTGATATAAATATTCTTTCAGATCTGATATATGAATTGCAACTATTTATGTAGATTTAGCCGCTTGCAAAAGATGCCTCCCGGCCGAACCTACAGTTTTGTTAGACTTCTGTACCAGTCTAACAAAAGCTTGACTTTTGCAGTGGGTGCCTAGGGGTGTATTTCCAAACACATCAACGAAGCGTTGTTTTTCTTCCAACAACACATATTTAATGAAGCACGGTTATACAGCAATATTTACATTAATAATTATTACATAACAGTCATTTTCTCTCGCTGCTTGACGCAAAGACAAGCAAGTGTCGCTATCTAGTGATTACGACACCAACAAATCCCACATTTATTAAAAGCAACTATTTTGTAAACTATTAATTAGATCCGCCAAATCATTTTTGAAGAAAACAAGACGACATCTAATATTGAAAATGAAAATTTTTAACATTGATCTAAATCTCAATTTGATAATCTGTTATATTACACCATGTTTTCTGCTATAAGTGCCTTGTTACGTCAGTGCCATGAAAATCATGGCCCCTGACGTAACAAGTGGATGAGTGGATGATTTTGTTCTCGAAGAATAATGATGATGTCATTATATAACAAGTCATGATCCCCTTCTATTATATAACAAATCATGATTTTAATCGATAAAACCAGAATTGTATGTTTTTCTGCATTTCAGAATGCTTTCCTAAAACAAAATATTTTGTTTATAAAATAAATTTAATGAAAGAAAAGGCAAAACTAGTTATATAGCATATTTTTTAAGTATATTTATCACAAAATAAATTCTAAAAATATGCTTTAAATAACATGCAGCTAAATAACTAATGCTTTTTAATTTCTTCTTCATTGGCTCAACAGCCCCAGGGTGGGTCAATGCCGTCTGTCTATTGGCGGATTTCGAGACAGGACATGCTTTATTTTTATAGGGCGGGGTTGTGAGCCTACGTCCAATAGTCATATTAGACTGAGGCCTACGGTTTCAAGTGGATTCCGTACCACTCACAGACATCCATCCCGGACAACATTGGATCAGATCAGCTATTAGTTTAATAATGTGTCTATTAAAATTTTGTAAATATTACTATAAAGAAATATCTATCGTTTTACAATTCCCATTTTCATCAAAACATTTTTTTTTATTCTTATGCAGCTGGCAAACACTTAAACAATTGTCTTTAATGCCTTAAAGAAAGCGCTGCATCGACGTTACTCACTTAGCACTACCCAGGACCTTCATGTAGCTTGAATATAAGCTACGGACGCGGAGTAACAATGCCCCCTCAACGCTCTACTATCATGTTAGATCGGGGCCTACGGTTTAAAGTGGATTTCGAACCACTACACACATCCATAGCACAGCCGGAACTCGAACCCATAGTAACGAGCGCCAGAATGCTAACCACTCGGCCATTCAGGTCCCTTCTTCATAACATAATTTGAGAGTAGCTAATAAATTTTTTTTATGATTCAATTTTTAGGTCGCTAATGATTTCTCATAACTTAAATATGAAAGAAATTATTTTCGGTAGAATAATAAACAAAAAGCACAATTACATGCAAAAGTGGAACACTTTGAAAAATTTTGACTAATAGTAGTTGTTTTGATTGAACCTGATATAAATTTGATTTATAGAAACAATATTAGCAATTCCCAATTAACAAGTGTGCAATTCTTTATTTTTTAATAAAATGAATAAAAAATTTCTTCAACACTTATCATGCAATTACATTTCATATTCTTTCTACTTTAAAAAATATATTTTAATGATTAAATATTTTTGATTATCTGAACGATGTTGAAACATTTTTGAATGAAAAGAAACCTGATTTTATTATCTGCAGGTATGCTTTGTTATCTGAAACTGAAAGCTACGACATTTTTATTCATTTGTCATGACTTATCTTAGATTGTACATTATTTATTTTCTTTATTGCTTTATAGTTATCTTTAGTATTGTTACATATTATTTGCAAATGAAGACAGCCTTTTTTTTTTTTAAATGTCGTCCAAGAAAGCCAAAAATTGAACCTAAATACCTGAACATAAATTAAAATGGGATTTAGTAGTATAATTTACTATAAAATTTAAAATAATGTTAAACAAAATTTTGAAATAGACTTTTAAAAAAAGTGCTGTTTGGTTAATTTTTTTTTTTTTTATTTTACAATGTAATATATATTAAAAAAAAAAAATAGTAATTTATTTTTTCAAAACTATAGTAAAATACATTTGTATAATAAATAAATTAATATGACAATAAACGTTTGATTTCCTTATGGTTATGATCCTAAAATTCCTATTTCCCAAAATGAAATATTCCAATAAAAATTTCAATGAATTCTGGAAAGAGATTTTTTCTGAATTAAAATATTTTACTTTTGCTTACATATTTCCAGAAATTCTCAATTTAAGAGCTGCTAAAATATGCTTTACGGAACCTAACAAAACAAAATATTACGTAAAAAAATTACTTGTAGATGAAAAAAAAAAAATTTATTTGTAGATGAAAAAAGTATAGATTTAATCGTCGTCGCCCATTTGAAAATATGAGAAAAAAAAAATTATTACTAATTCTAAATTTCTTCAAAAAAGTCGTAAAATGGATTAAAAGTAACCTAAGCATGTAAGGAAGTTAAACTGTATGCTAAATATAAATGACCTATCTGTCTAATCTATCTATATATATATAAATTATAGTTTAAAAAAACTAAATAACACGATTTTAAAGTTAATCAAAAAGCGTGTTTTTGAGTATTTTTAAACTATAATATTTAAATGAGATCCCGGTACGGAGGACTGGAACTATAGTTCTTACAATAATTTAATTGCGAGTAAAACAAAGGCTAAATGCGAATAGGTCGAGTCAGCCAGGATTCGAACAGGGAATCTCCTGAACCATAGTCAGACGCGTTATCCGTTGTACCACTGTCCCACGTAGGTTTGAAAATGTCTTAGGTACTTTCATTCTACATGGGTTAAATTGCTCTTCATAAGTTAAAATAAAATCTCTAATCATGGCGATCCTAATCATGATGAGATAATAAACTTATCAAAATATTTTAGTGTCGTCGGTCCTTGATAAATCTACAACGTTGAACATAAATCTGATCGCTTAAAGTGGGGAAAAATCGAGCCCAAAGAGTCAGTTACAAACAAACATACAGGTGAAACTAATAAAAGCGTATTAATAAAGAAGGCCTTCTCTGTGGTAACACAAGCATTGCAGATCGACTTGGTGGTCACTGACATACCAAGAGATTGTCACACGCTGCCGTCTTCCTTGTCAATGGCTTTGGGATAACTTGGTTGATTGGTAGAGGAAGTACCTGAAGACATGACAAACAAAACTGACCACGGATGCAAGCAAGACATTACATCAGTGATTCTCACACTTCTTGATGTCGGGAAACACTTTAAATAATACAAATAATTGCAGACCATTATATACAAATTTCTGAGAAATATATTATAATAGTTAAATCAAACATTACAGAGAAAAAAATGTGTGAAACGCACTCCAAGTTTGTGTTTATGAGAAACATGAGCCTGATGGACCCTAGCGTTTTCTTCAATGTTTCAGTATATATTTGAAAGGCAAACTCCCAGTCCTCGTCCACATATTGAAGATTTCTTCTCTTTTTATATTTAATTGCGGTGAGGATAGAAAATCCTAAATCACATAAATATAAAGTTGAAAATGCTAGTAAAATTTTCAAAGCTTTTTTATATATTGACATGCATTCTCCTTTTATAGGAATTTAAAAGGTTTCAAGAAGCAATTCCTTAAGCTTATTTGAAAATCACACAGACACTAACGCTTCTAGTAGCCAACCATGGCAGTTACTGATCTTAGTTTCTCGGAAACATTCTTTGGGGCATTATCGCTGTTAGCAATCATAAAGGTTAGTTATTTGTAATGAAAGCTATATTTACCGGGAAAACTGATAAGAAAAAGAGTAACTATTTATATTTTTAAATCTAGAGACACATATTTCTCTGAACACTATAGGGCGCACCTTTTCAGAACCAATGTTTTACCTTAATAAGGATTCACTCTTAACAAGCAGCAATATATCCTCTTACATACATAATGTAAAAAAGTATATTTATATACACAGAGAGTGTTCTGGCACTCGGTACCACAGGTTTCGGGTTCGAATCCCAACAGTGCCATGGGCGTTTGTAGTAGTTCGAAATCCACTTTAAACAGTAGGTCCCGGTCTACTATGATCGTAGAGCGTTGTGGAGGTACTGTTACTCGCGACCGTAACGTATCTTCAAGCTAAAATTAACTGTCTCTGTATTGCCAGCTGCATTAAAACAACAACATAGAGAGTGTATGTTAAAAGGAATGCTTCATCCAGGGAGTTATTGCTAAAAGATTCCATTATGTTTTACTTTATATTTTGTAAAGACTTTTTTTTTAATCTTACGCCAAACCTGGATCAATTACTGCCTCACCTGGCGTAATGGGGTATTTGGAAAAGAGGAGTTATAGTCGTCTACACGACTATAGCCAATGTTCTCGCTGAACGCCTATCGTTCTTTGCTTTGCTCTACATTAAAGGATGTTTACACTGGAAATGCTTCTTTGGAATTTATATTAGACAGCAAGACAGCGTATGGTCAATTGGCCCTAGCGTAGGATTAAAAAAAGATTTCTAGTCTTTCTTTAAAAGATTTCTAGTCTTTCTTTAAAAGATTTCTAGTCTTTCCTTAAAAGATTTCTAGTCTTTCTTTAAAAGATTTCTAGTCTTCTAGTTAAAGTCTTTACAAGATCGAAAGTAAAACATAATAGAATCTTTTAACAATGACGCACAATCCTGGATGACCGATCTCTTACAATGTACACTGTCTATGTATATAAATATACTTTCTTACATGAATATTATTATTACTATTATTTTATTTATTGATTATCTTAACAGATAAGTTCCAGACATCGCGATGCCAGCAATTAGTAAATATGAGGTTGCAGAATTCATTACATATTTTATGGGATTCTTCTAAAATATGATATATCGTAAAACTACGCTCTACAGAGTATTTATGGCTGTGGTTAAATAATATATTAAAATGCGCAAGCCTATTTATATGAATATATATATATGCAGGCACATATATATATGAAAAAATTAGTCAGCAGCAATATCAAAAAATCAATAAATTGAAAGCATTTACTAGCATGAGGTATTTATTTAAATCGAAGGATCCAATAACTAGGAGGAAACTAAAAGTATAGTTGAAATAAAAAAAAATTAACTTTAATATAATTAACAACTAAATTCTGCTCGGTAAATTTCAACTTATCATGTGTGAACATTCGAGAACGGATGAATAAACTTAGGAATATAACAATGTTTAATAATGCGCGAGGTATATGAAGCAATTGATTGGAATACTACAAAAATTACCAAATTCAATAGCTACATGAATATAGCAATGTTGGATAGTTCAAGCAGTTCATAAAGAATGAATTGTTCAAGAATCTCTAAAAGAATACATAAAAGTAAGATAAATGTCGTCGTAAATGAAGAATGAAGTATTCCAAATTTTTCAAGAATCATTATCACATTCAATACTCAAAAGAATATATCGAAGTTTGAAAATTCTAGGCATAAATGAAAAATGAAGTACTCCAAATTTTACAAGAATAACTATCGCATTCAATAGTAAAAAAAAAAAAAAAAAAAAAAAAATTATATCAAAGTTTGAAAATTTTAATGTTTAAAATCCCAACCCAAAACATGAAAAGTGATTCAAAATCATACTACAAAAAACTTCAAGCAAAACCCAAATTCTCCAGAAAATTCCTGACGATTAACGTTATTCATGAAGCATTTCAAGAGTTAATGGGCCCAAAGTACCATTTTCCGCCAAAATTTGCAATGGAGTTTCATTTGCTTGGCCTCTCATTTGCGGATAACGTCACGGACCCCTAACAAGGACAACATCATGTTCACACATGATAATAAAAATTATGGCCCAATGTTAAACATATGGATAAATGTTAATGTTTTGATGATAATGTGCTGCATCTGATATAATAAATTTATAATTATTAAATGCATTGTCAATCAATATAAAGATATAACAACTTTGAAAGAAAATTACAAAACAAAAATTCGAAATTGGAATGATTTTGTAGTCAAGTTTCATTGCAAAATAAATCAAACGTATAATTCCCTTATTTCGAAGGTACTAATATATTTTATATGGATTTTGACAAAGGATTGAAATAATGTTAATGTCGTAGAAAACAAAAATGGTAAAAGCTGTATATTTGACACCGGAAATAAAATCTGCAACCTTCAAAGCAAATTCATAACCATTGTTTCTGTAATTCAGAATTCTTAAAAATAAAGATAAATCTTTGTATTCTCTTTAATGGAATGCATCATGATATAACAATAATTTATCAGACTAAATAATAAATGCATAAGTTGAGGAAAAACTTTTTATTCAATGATAAATGTTGAATTTGTTTTTTGATAAGCATGTGAAAAGTTTTTTGAACTCAGCTTGCAAGTGAATTTTGTAACGATAGGAATAAATTGGAACTAAAGAAGATTTTTTAAACAGAAATTTATTAATGCATAGCCGAGTAAATGTCAAGTCAAATTCGTAAATATAATTGCAAAATTTTTTATTTAAATTGACATTTTTAAATATTAAATGCATGACATTTTTATATATATATATAAAGTAGCTAAAATATTTTAGTCTATAGCAAATATATATAACCATTTGGCAACCACCATTTTTTCATAGGCTATTTGTAGGTTCGTAATCTATAAGTATGTGAGATTTTTTTTTAGTTCAGTTAATCACACTGGCCTGATGGCCATTTGACTAGAACTCAGACCGTTGGTACTGCCGGTGCGAATCCTATCGGTGGAATGGATGGTTGTTAGTGGTTCGGAATCCACGTTAAACTGTAGGTCCCAGTCTAATTAGCCTAAAGTGTGCACAAAATGACCGTAGAGCTACAAACCAAATCCAAACTCAGTTAATCACAATATTGTTTGGTAAAGCTTTTATATTCTCTGAAATTTATTTTTCCTCACTAAGAAATACTCTGAAATAAAATTTAAACCTCATTTGGAAAAAAATTTTTTTTTAAATTATTTAAAAATATGTATAAACTGCGCAACGTGATAAATTGAAGTCTATTTCTATCTGAAGTCTATTTTTTTTTTAACCTATAATAAAGCATCATTATTATTTTTCTTTATGGTTGTTTATTATTATCTTTTAAATGTTTTTAGCACACTATTTTATTTCCTATCTTCGTAAATATGTTTCTTTATTGTTGCAGTCATATTAGATATAGACATGGCCGGATTTAGATGAAAAGAGGCCCTAGGCTCTTTCACTTATGAGGCCCTTTCACCTCCCATTTTTAAGTTTGTAAATTACATGAGAGATAATAAAATACATCATTACTGTGATATACACTCATGTCCATAAATTAAGGATAATGAAGTTCGGGCAAAGAAAGAGAAGCAAAACAAATTTGACTTATTTGTAAAGTCTATTTATTAAAAAAGGTAAAGAGCAAAAAAGATGCTATATGTTTGACATAATTAATAAAAATTGCGATTTTTACTCCCTGGAGCAAATTTCAAAAAAGAACCTATTTACAAAAAACAGTATAACATGGTTAGTATGATGGTTAATATGGAGTATGTCTCCCGGACGATGCAATACAGGCCTTACAACGCCTAGGCATGCTGAGTATCAAATTATCAATCTGATCTTGGGAATATTACACCACTCATCAAGCAATGCCCTCCGAAGTTCCGGTTGACAGGTGGGAGGGGGTTGACGGGCTGCAATTCGTCGGCCAAGCATATCCCACACATGGTCTATTGGATTTAAGTCCGATGAATATGCTGGCCAATCCATACGGGTGATATCCTCCAATTGAAGGCATTCGTCTACAATGTTTGCATGGTGAGGACGGGCGTTGTCATCCATAAACAGAAATTCAGCACCCATGGCGCCCCGAAAGAAACGTACATGTTGTTCCAGAATGACTTCCCGATAGATGTGGCCTGTCATCGTTACACTCTGAACATGCAGGTCAGTTCTGGAACCAAGAATAATTCCTCCCCAAACGAGCCATCCTGCACCACCGTAACGGTGTCGTTCAATGGTGCTCTCTTGGTGGTAACGGGTACCTGGCGCTCTCCATATGAAAGTCCGGCGAGAATCAGAGTGCAAACTAAACCTGGACTCGTCGGAAAACATCACACAAGACCACTGTTGCGGTGTCCACAATGCATGCTCTCTACTCCAGGTTAATCGCAGGCGACAGTGAGTTGCGGTAAGTGGAACACATCTGACAGGCCTACGAGCATATAGACCAATGTGCCCTAAGCGTCTGTACAGGGTCTGCCTTGAAACTGTCGTACCGGTAGCTCAAGAGAGCTGACGAGACAAGTCTGATGCTGTGCTCCGTCTGTTTCTTTTGGCAGTAACTGCTAAATACCGGTCCTCATTCGGTGTTGTAACTCGGGGGCGACCTGTGCTGTAACATCTACCATTACCATCATCTTGGAATCGTTGCCAAAGCCTGGAGATGACACTCTGGGCGATTCCAAGTTCCTCGGATACTTCCAGCTGGGTGCGTCCACATTCCAGTCATCCGATAATTCTACCACGTAAAAAATCATCCAAATGCTTCCTTTGTGCCATAACTATGCAGTTATTGCACTGAAAGGCTTTTAAAGCGCTTGTGAACAATTTTACTTTGCCACCATTCCTTATATACCCCTCTCTTACACTCTCGTCATTTTGACGTACTATCCGCGCCATCTGGTGGTTTCCTGTAATTTGCATATTCTTCTTCAAGATGTGTGTGACAATTCTACAGGTGAAATTTTTTTTTAGAGTTCAATTTCTGTGTGATTCTGAATTATGCTTAATTTATGGACATGAGTGTATATCAATATGTTAAATGAAACTTGTTGTGATGGGTACTAATCTTTATAAAAAATGTGGCACGGATAATAAATTAAAAAAAAAAAGTCGAGAACACCTATTTGGACATTTATTCTCAGCACCTTATATAGTACTTGTAACAATAACTAATCAAACATAACACATAACATTTACAAAGAAACAAAATTCAAATAATAAAAGAGCTTAGTAGCATAAGGCACGTCAATATTTGCCATAGCAATCAGTGAACGTATGAATACTTTGGTGCAATCTTGTCTATACAAACGAACAGACCCAATGAGCCGAACGCGTTGATCTTAACCAATGCATTTTTATGTTTGTTTTATTATTCATATGTGTAGAATTTCTCCTTATTTTCGATTCGGTGTTTTAGTGCTTACTGTTTTTAGAATAGTGTAATTCTAATTTTGCTAACAATTTGAATGCAGGCCCCTCTTGATCTTGAGGCCCTAGGCTGTAGCCTATAGGAAAATCCGGCCCCGGATATAGACCCTTAAAACAAATGCAAGTACTATGCTTTCTTTCAGCTTTCCCATTGTGACGCAAAAGTAAAAAACCCCACGGATCTCCACAACTTCCTGCTCCAGTGCCCCACTCCCCGCCCCACGTCATGTATGACGCAAGGCGTACTGAAAGAAAAGATTTCCTCTTGTAGCCATGACAACGAAGTGCAGGCCTCACATTAATAAATATCTCCACAACCGAATTATAAGCAGCGCCATCTATTGAGAGAAGACGTTATTCACTTCCTTCGAAAGTTCGAAGCATTTTTGTTTCGCTTTGTAGACCATCTGGAATTTGGAACTAATTTTTCGTCCTGAATTTCTTCTCTCTTGCTTATACTCTTCAGTTATGGAGAGCGTGGTCTGATGGGCAATTTTGGCTAGCGCTTTGGTCTTTGGTACCACGGGCTTCAGGTTCGAATCCTGACGATGGCGTGACTGTTTGTTGGTGGTTCGGAATCCACATTAAGCTGCAGGCTGGTCTAATTAGCCTAAAGTGTGCATAAAATTGACAGTAAAGCGACAAACCAAAGCAGTTATGGAGTGCCTATGTAAAATTAATAAGAAAAATTGCTCATCTAAGGAGAATTTTAAAATAAGTATTAATGTTGTTGTTCTGTTGCAGCTGGCAATACAGACAGTTAATCTTTATGCAATAAGCAAGGGCTGCACTGCTGTTACGCATTTAGCACTACCCAGGGGGTACGTGTAGCTTGAAGATATGCTACGGACACACTACTCCAACAACGCTCTATGATCCTATTAGGACCGAGACCTACAGTTTAAAGTGGATTCCGAACCACTACAAACATCCATGTTACAGCCGGGATTCGAACCCGATATCTGTGGTACCGTGTACCTTTACACTAGCCAATCAGCCATCAAGCCCCATAAGTATGAATGTGAGCGCAAAATTTTAAGCTAATAAAATTTGAATTAATTTAAGTGAGAAACGTTAAGGCCTATACAGACAAGAACACAGTTAGAGTCGGGTCATTGTTTGACCGATAAATAATACAACCTTATCTCTGGCTGTGAGTGACAGCTGGTCGTAAATGGGGTCCCTTTGATGTAAGGAAGAAACCGACACTTGTCGGAGCGAGCCCGAAAGACATGCTTTTCTGTCAAGCCGATTTTTAATGGATTGGTGAAAAACATTTGTCCCTTATGCGTTCTAATTTAGACGGAGCTTTAAAAGGAAAGCAAAGAACACCCTAATGTCTAGTCCACGGAGAGGAGGTACTAGTTCTCTAGCGGCTTTAGTGTTGCCACGGAATACTAATTAGGATTTTTGAATTAAGATTTAAAAAAAAAAACCAGAAGAAATAAAATAAAATTTAAATTTTAAACGCTAGTATTGGGGTCTGATGACCGAGTGACTAACGCTCTGGTAACACAAGTTTCGGATTCGAGCCCCAGAGGTGTCATGGATATTTGTAGTGGTTTGGAATCCACTTTAAACCGTAGGCTTGCCACGAATCGGGAGGTAATTGAATGAATTTTTTGCGATTCTCAGGGCACAGAAAACCTTGGAAATGTTGATTATGTGGCCTAAAATTGCATCTATGTTACGATTCTCATCTATCATTTTTCATTGTGAGAAGGAAAAAGGAAAATTTGTATATGTTTATCAATTCATTATAAGAAATAAAGCTCTTTTTTTTAATAAAAACAAACATCAGTTATGATGAATTTCGAAAGATTGATTAGTTAAATGACTTGATGTTCTTATGTGACATTACTCAGCGTTTTCGATGTGCTGAATAAAAAAACTTTAAAGAAGAAAAATTGTAGTAATGATGTCTGAAAATATTAAAGTTGTCATGATGGAACTTGACATACTCAATTAAGATTAGGAACTGAAAATCATGAAATATTTTCTTCGATTGCAAAAATATTTTCAAAACGCAATAATTTTTGGAAAAAAAAATTGACATCCATGGAAATGAAATTAAAAAATACTTAATCATCATACAGGAAATCAAAACAAACTTTTTAGGACAGGTTTAATAAATTTAATAGTTTGGAAAACACATATTACATGTACATTTTATTTTATTGTACATAATAATAAACGAAATTCGTCACAATGGAGTTAGCAATTTATGTAGATATATATCTCTGGATATGGAATGATATAAGTGAATGAATGATTTAGATATGGAATGGTGTAAGGGAATGAATGATTTAGATATGGAATGATATAAGTAAATGAATGATTTAGATATGGAATGATATAAGTAAATGAATGATTTAGATATGGAATGGTGTAAGGAATGAATGATTTAGATATGGAATGATATAAGTAAATGAATGATTTAGATATGGAATGGTGTAAGGGAATGAATGATTTAGATATGGAATGATATAAGTAAATGAATGATTTAGATATGGAATGGTGTAAGGGAATGAATGATTTAGATATGGAATGATATAAGTAAATGAATGATTTAGATATGGAATGGTGTAAGGGAATGAATGATTTAGATATGGAATGATATAAGTAAATGAATGATTTAGATATGGAATGGTGTAAGGAATGAATGATTTAGATATGGAATGATATAAGTAAATGAATGATTTAGATATGGAATGGTGTAAGGAATGAATGATTTAGATATGGAATGATATAAGTAAATGAATGGTTTAGATATGGAATGGTGTAAGGAATGAATGATTTAGATATGGAATGATATAAGTAAATGAATGATTTAGATATGGAATGGTGTAAGGGAATGAATGATTTAGATATGGAATGATATAAGTAAATGAATGATTTAGATATGGAATAGTGTAAGGAATGAATGATTTAGATATGGAATGGTGTAATGAATGATTTAGATATGGAATGATATAAGTAAATGAATGATTTAGATATGGAATAGTGTAAGGAATGAATGATTTAGATATGGAATGATATAAGTAAATGAATGGTTTTAGATATGGAATAGTGTAAAGGGAATGAATGATTTAGATATGGAATGATATAAGTAAATGAATGATTTAGATATGGAATGGTGTAAGGGAATGAATGATTTAGATATGGAATGATATAAGTAAATGAATGATTTAAAATATGGAATGGTGTAAGGGAATGAATGATTTAGATATGGAATGGTGTAAGGAATGAATGATTTAGATATGGAATGGTGTAAGGGAATGAATGATTTAGATATGGAATGATATAAGTAAATGAATGATTTAGATATGGAATAGTGTAAAGGAACGAATGATTTAGATATGGAATGGTGTAAGGAATGAATGATTTAGATATGGAATGATATAAGTAAATGAATGATTTAGATATGGAATGGTGTAAGGGAATGAATGATTTAGATATGGAATGATATAAGTAAATGAATGGTTTAGATATGGAATGGTGTAAGGGAATGAATGATTTAGATATGGAATGATATAAGTAAATGAATGATTTAGATATGGAATGGTGTAAGGAATGAATGATTTAGATATGGAATGATATAAGTAAATGAATGATTTAGATATGGAATGGTGTAAGGGAATGAATGATTTAGATATGGAATGGAAGGGAATGAATGATTTAGATATGGAATGAATATAAGTAAATGAATGATTTAGATATGGAATGGTGTAAAGGGAATGAATGATTTAGATATGGAATGGTATAAGAAATGAATGATTTAGATATGGAATGGTGTAAGGAATGAATGATTTAGATATGGAATGATATAAGTAAATGAATGATTTAGATATGGAATGGTGTAAGGAATGAATGATTTAGATATGGAATGGTGTAAGTAAATGAATGGTTTAGATATGGAATGGTGTAAGGGAATGAATGATTTAGATATGGAATGATATAAGTAAATGAATGAAGATATGGAATGGTGTAAGGAATAATGATTTAGATATGGAATGGTGTAAGGGAATGAATGATTTAGATATGGAATGATATAAACGAAATTTAGATAAATGAAGGAACGAACGATTTAGATATGAATGAATGGAAACGATTTAGATATGGAATGATATAAGTAAATGAATGATTTAGATATGGAATGGTGTAAGGAATGAAATGATTTAGATATGGAATGATATAAGGAAATGAATGATTTAGATATGGAATGGTAAGGAATAATGATTTAGATATGGAATGAATGAATGGTTTAGATATGGAATGGTGTAAGGGAATGAATGATTTAGATATGGAATGATATAAGTAAATGAATGATTTAGATATGGAATGGTGTAAGGGAATGAATGATTTAGATATGGAATGATATAAGTAAATGAATGATTTAGATATGGAATGGTAAGTAAATGAATGATTTAGATATGGAATGGTGAATGAATGATTTAGATATGGAATGGAACGATTTAGATATGGAATGATATAAGGAAAAATATGGAATGAATGAATTTAGATATGGAATGAATAAGAACGGTTTAGATATGGAATGGTGTAATGAAACGAACGATTTAGATATGGAATAAATGAACGATGGAATGGTGTAATAATGATTTAAATATGGAATGATATTTGAATATGGAATATGTGAATAAGTAAGGAATGAATGATTTAGATATGGAATGATATAAATGAATAAATGAATGATATAAATAAATGAAAATTTAGATATGGAATGGTGTAAGGAACGAATGATTTAGATATGGAATATATGCATAAATGAACGTTTAGATATATGGAATAGTGTAAGGGAATGAATGATTTAGATATGGAATGATATAAGTAAATGAACGATTTAGATATGGAATGGTGTAAGGAATAATGATTTAGATATGGAATATTATAATGAACGAACGGTGTATGAATGAATGAACGGAAATAATGCGTAAGGAACGAATGATTTAAATATGGAACGACAAATAAAGGAATGAATAATTTAAATATGGAATGGTGTAAGGGAACGAATGATTTAGATATGGAATGATATAAATAAACGAACGATTTAGATATGGAATAGTGTAAGGAAACGAATGATTTGGATATGGAATAAGGAATGTAAAGAAACGAAAATTTAGATATGGAATGGTGTGCAAGGAATGAATGATTTAGATATGGAATGATATAAGTAAATGAATGATTTAGATATGGAATGTGTATAAAACGAATGAATTTTAGATATGGAATAGATATAAGTATAAAACGAATGATTTTAGATATGGAATGGTGTAAGGAATGAATGATTTAGATATGGAATGATATAAGTAAAATTTAGAACGAATTATGAATAATTTAGATATAACGAAACGAACGATTTAGATATGGAATGGTGTAAGGAATGAAACGATTTAGATATGGAATGATATAAGTAAATGAATTTAGATTTAGATATGGAATGGTGTAAGGAATAATGATTTAGATATGGAATGATATAAGTAAATGAATGATTTAGATATGGAATAGTGTGGAAGGGAATGAATGATTTAGATATGGAATGATATAAGTAAATAATGATTTAGATATGGAATGGTGTAAGAATAATATTTAGATATGGAATGGTGTAAGGAATGAATGATTTAGATATGGAATGATATAAGTAAATGAATGATTTAGATATGGAATGGTGTAAGGGAACGAATGATTTAGATATGGAATGATATAAGTAAATATAAGTAAATAGAACGATTTAGATATGGAAATAATGGGTAAGGGAATGAATGATTTAGATATGGAATATAAGAATAATATTTAATAAATGAATGATTTAGATATGGAATGATATAAGTAAATGAATGATTTAGATATGGAATGGTGAACGATTTAGATATGGAATGATATAAACGAAATTTAAATATGAATGATTTAGATATGGAATGATATAAGTAAATGAATGATTTAGATATGGAATGATATAAGAAATGAATGATTTAGATATGGAAAAGGAATGATTTTAGATATGGAATGATATAAGTAAATGAATGATTTAGATATGGAATGGTGTAAGGGAATGAATGATTTAGATATAAGAATGATATAAGTAAATTTAGAACGAATGATATTTTAGATATGGAAATAGAATTTAGATATGGAATGACATAAAAATGAATGATTTAGATATGGAATGGTGTAAGGGAATGAATGATTTAGATATGGAATGATATAAGTAAATGAATGATTTAGATATGGAATGGTGTAAGGAATGAATGATTTAGATATGGAATGATATAAGTAAATGAATGATTTAGATATGGAATGATATAAGGAAAATGAATGATTTAGATATGGAATGGTGTAAAATGAATGATTTAGATATGGAATGATATAAGTAAATGAATGATTTAGATATGGAATGGTGTAAGGAATGAATGATTTAGATATGGAATGAATATTTAGATATGGAATGATATAAGAAATGAATGATTTAGAATATGGAATGGTGTAAGGGAATGAATGATTTAGATATGGAATGATATAAGTAAATGAATGATTTAGATATGGAATGGTGTAAGGAATGAATGATTTAGATATGGAATGATATAAGTAAATGAATGATTTAGATATGGAATGGTGTAAAGGAATGAATGATTTAGATATGGAATAGTGTAAGAAATGAATGATTTAGATATGGAATGATATAAGTAAATGAATGATTTAGATATGGAATGGTGTAAGGAACGAATGATTTAGAAATATGGAATGATATAAGTAAATGAATGATTTAGATATGGAATGGTGTAAGGGAATGAATGATTTAGATATGGAATGATATAAGTAAATGAATGATTTAGATATGGAATGGTGTAAGGGAATGAATGATTTAGATATGGAATGATATAAATGAATGAAAAAATGAATGATTTTAGATATGGAATTTGGATGGCAATGATATAAGTAAATGAATGATTTAGATATGGAATGAATGAATGATTTAGATATGGAATGATATAAGTAAATGAATGATTTAGATATGGAATGGTGTAAGGGAATGAATGATTTAGATATGGAATGATATAAAGTAAATGAATGATTTAGATATGGAATGGTGTAAGGAATGAATGATTTAGATATGGAATGATATAAGTAAATGAATGATTTAGATATGGAATAGTGTAAAGGGAATGAATAATTTAAGGTATGGAATGATATAAGTAAATGAATGATTTAGATATGGAATGGTGTAAGGGAAAAATGAATGATTTAGATATGGAAAAGAAATATAAATGAAATAGAAATTTAAATATGGAATAGTGTAAAGGAATGAATGATTTAGATATGGAATGATATAAGTAAATGAATGATTTAGAAATATGGAATGGTGTAAAGGGAATGAATGATTTAGATATGGAATGATATAAATATAAGTAAATGAATGATTTAGATATGGAATGGTGTAAGGGAATAGAAATTTAGATATGGAATGATATAAGTAAATGAATGATTTAGATATGGAATAGTGTAAGGAATGAATGATTTAGATATGGAATGAATTTAGAAATGGAATGGTTTAAATATGAATGATTTAGAAATATATTTTAAAATAATAATATTTAGATAATATAAGTAAATGAAATTTAGATATGGAATGGTGTAAGGGAATGAATGATTTAGATATGGAATGATATAAGTAAATGAATGATTTAGATATGGAATGGTGTAAGGAATGAATGATTTAGATATGGAATGATATAAAAAAATGAATATGGAATTTAAGGAATGGAGATATGGAATGGAATAGTGTAAGGAATGAATGATTTAGATATGGAATGATATAAGTAAATGAATGATTTAGGATATGGAATGGTTTAGTAAGGGAATGAATGATTTAGATATGGAATGATATAAGTAAATTTGAATGATTTAGATAATGGATATGGAAATGTAAGTAAATGAATGATTTAGATATGGAATGATATAAGTAAATGAATGATTTAGATATGGAATGGTGTAAGGGAAATGAATGATTTAGATATGGAATGGTAAGTAAATGAATGATTTAGATATGGAATAGTGTAAAGGGAATGAATGATTTAGATATGGAATGATATAAGTAAATGAATGATTTAGATATGGAATGGTGTAAAATGAATGATTTAGAATGAATGATATAAGTAAATGAATGATTTAGAATGGAATGGTGTAAATGGAATGGAATGATTTAGATAATGAATGGAATGGTGTAAGGGAATGAATGATTTAGATATGGAATGATATAAGTAAAATGAATGATTTAGATATGGAATGGTGTAAGGGAATGAATGATTTAGATATGGAATGATATAAGTAAATGAATGATTTAGATATGGAATGGTGTAAGGAATGAAGGATTTAGATATGGAATGATATAAGTAAATGAATGATTTAGATATGGAATGGTGTAAGGAAGAATGAATGATTTAGATATGGAATGATATAAGTAAATGAATGATTTAGATATGGAATGGTGTAAGGGAATGAATGATTTAGATATGGAATGATATAAGTAAATGAATGATTTAGATATGGAATGGTGTAAGGGAATGAATGATTTAGATATGGAATGATATAAGTAAATGAATGATTTAGATATGGAATGGTGTAAGGAATGAATGATTTAGATATGGAATGATATAAGTAAATGATGAATGGAATTTTAGATATGGAATTTAAAAATAATGGTGGAAAAGATATTTAGAATGGAATGAATGATTTAGATATGGAATGAAGGAATATTTGGAAGGAATGTGTAAAATGAATGATTTAGATATGGAATGATATAAGTAAATGAATGATTTAGATATGGAATGGTGTAAGGGAATGAATGATTTAGATATGGAATGATTTATAAGTAAATGAATGATTTAGATATGGAATGGTGTAAGGAATGAATGATTTAGATATGGAATGATATAAGTAAATGAATGATTTAGATATGGAATGGTGTAAGGGAATGAATGATTTAGATATGGAATGGTGTAAGGGAATGAATGATTTAGATATGGAATGATATAAGTAAATGAATGATTTAGATATGGAATGAGTTTCAAAACAGTGAAATGTGGAAAAATAAATTTGAAAACCTGATTCCGAAGCAGAAATTTTTTAAAAGCAGTGCAGATAATAATGATCCCACACTTAAAATTGAAAATATTATATTAAACGTATGGGATTCTTTACCAAACAATTTTATATCAATGAAGAAACCTGCTAATGCTCTTTTAACGTTGTTCATATAACACAGACACATAACTTTATATATTCGTTGAAAAAATTGGAAAAAAAA
The DNA here is from genome assembly GCA_021605075.1 of Caerostris darwini. Classification (NCBI taxonomy): domain Eukaryota; kingdom Metazoa; phylum Arthropoda; class Arachnida; order Araneae; family Araneidae; genus Caerostris; species Caerostris darwini. Next base: position 108,863 of record BPLQ01001792.1, on the reverse strand, counting down.
TTGTTTTCCCATAAAATTTTTTTTTTTTTTTTTTTTTTTTTTGAAATTGTTGTTTGAAATTGTTTTCCATAATGAATTTCGTAAAATGTACCAAAGTAACCGTTTTTCCACCTACACAATGTTAGCCTTTGACACCATAGGCTTCAGATTCAAATACTGGCGGTGGCATGGATGTTTATTAATGGTTCGGAATTCCCATTAAACTGTAGGTCTCGGTCTAATTAGTCTAGAGTGTGCAAAAAATGGCAGTCTAACAAAAAAAAAAAAAAAAAACCTATACACTGGCAAGAGCACCCCCTTTTGTGTTTAGGAGAAATGGTCAGTAGGTCTCGAGACTCTCACCCGAGAAGATATACAACTCACCCAAGCTCTTCTGTTGAGAAACGTATAGTTTGCAGTCTTTCCCCCAGAGTGGAAATATATTTAGCACAACCCTGCGTATTAGTTGGTCTACAAACTCTCACCCGGAGAGGAAGTATATTTGGCGCATTATACGCGTATCCGTGTTTCGGGTTTTCGGCTTAGAAGTGAAATCTTTTCAGGAATCTATAATTATCTGTCTTTAAATGTGTTAAATATTGTATGTGTGAGGTGTTTGTGCTTGTGCAAATAAAGCTGTGAATTCTCCAACCTGTGCCTGAAGTATTTCAACCCAACCACACTCAGTTACAATCTGGTTGCCCAACCTGCACATTACACAAACAAAAATAAAATTGAGCCGAGTAAAGCCAGGTAAGCCGATAAACTGCCGAGTTTGTTAAATTAATGGATATGAAATGTGAACCTTATATGGAAACTACCTGAAAATAAGCCACAATAGTTTTCACATTAAATATACTTTTATCAACTTTTTTATACATACACAAATCTGTAAATGTTTATCAATAAAAAATACTTAATAATATGCATGTGCTTTTTTTTTATTCTTTGTTTATTACATACTCGGCCCGGCTCAGTGGCAATGCTCGCCGCTGGTGCGCATTAAGGCTGAGGTTCAATCCGCTGGCTGCTCTGTCGTAGACACTGTTTTAAAAAACAAGGAGCCTCGATGGTGTTTGGGATGTTCAGCACCTTGAATCATGTGTCCGACTACCTGGCAGGAGTTTTCAGGGTTTTCTCTCATACGATAGGCGAATGCAGGGTAGTTCTGCCTAAAAGTGCTGTCGGAAGGCAATACCCTCTTTCTTCAGCGTCACGGAGCCCAGTCAGACTTCTACTGCTCAGATTCGCAACGAATTCATTCAATTTCCACTGGTGAGCATGAGTGGTGAGATTCAATCCGCTGGCGGTTTGTTGTAGACATTGTTTCAAAAAACGAGGAGTCTCAATGACGTTTGTGATGCTCAGCATCTTGTCTCATTAGTCAGACTACCTGGTAGGGATTTTCCGGATTTTCTTCCTTACGATACGCAAATGAAGGGTAGTTTCACTTAAAAATCCTCCATCTATAAAAATCCTTCCTTAGTCCTCCCTCAATCAGTGACACGGCACCTTCTACTTATGGGTGCTCCATCACAACAGAAGCTAACCCTTTCCCTCCATCCATGAGTAGACTACTCATGGGATGTCTGTAAAGCACTACAAGACACTGAGAATGAGTCACAACAACAGAAGAAAAAATTACCTCGTGGCTCAGTGGCAACGGGCTTCTCTGATGAGCATTAGGGCTGAGGTTCAATATCTGTTGTAGACACTATTTCAAAAGACGAGGTAACTCGATAGCGTTTGTGATGTTTATCATCTTGCGTTGTCAATTGAACTACCTGGTGAGAGTTTTCTGGGCTTTCTCCCATACTATACACAAATTCGGAGTAGTTCCCTCTAAAAGTCCTCCAGGAAAGCATTGCCCTTCTTTTTCAGCGTCATGAAGCTAAGCCAACGGATGGTCCATCACAGCAGGTTTGACTTAACGCTCTGCGGTCATCTTGTGCACAATTTAGGCTAATTAGACAGGGATCTACAGTTTAAGGTGGATTCTGAACCACCAACAAGCATCCATGCCATCGCCAGGATTCGAATCTCAAGCCTGTGGTACCAAAGGCCAGAGCGCTAGCCAATTGACCTGGCCACCCCATCACAACATGAGCTGCAACCCCTTTCCCTCCTTCCATGAGACCACACGGGTTCTTGGACTTGGTCTAGATGTTACTGTCTATCGAGTGGAATAAGAAAAAAAAAAAATACTCAGTGCAGAGACTGCACTGGGCATGGTGTAACCTGGTGTGGTAATTCACAGTATCACTCCATTGATATCATTTTTTTTTTTTTTGACGTCGGCCTATTATTTTTTGCTCTTCAGTTGCGAAAGTAGAAGTTGTAAAACAAAAGGGAAACGAAAAACTTTTTAGAGGATTAAAAAAGAAAAAAAATCAACTATCAAGTTTTACAGTCAACATATTTTCGGTGTTTCCAAGTTAATGGCAACCTTTTCGCAACGTCCTCCCTTTCACCTCTATCCATGTAAAGTCACTGACTTGGGGACCCACGGGCTACTATTAAATAGTGAACAAAATTTGATCACTTCTCAAAAAAAAAAAAAAAAAAAAGGTTTGCCTTAGAATGAAATAGACGTGGTAAACAAACTACTTTAATCAGACTTCTTGTAACTAACTGGTTTAAAATTATGCCACACTAAGAATTGGTTTGGTTTGTCGCTCTACGGCCATTTTTTGCACAGTTTAGGCTAATTAGACGGGGACCTATAGTTTAATGTGGATTCCGAACCCCTCACAAACATCCATGCCACCGCCAGGATTTGAACCTGAAGCATGTGGTACCAAAGACCAGAGCGCCAGCCAATTGGCCATCAGGCCGCTGCCACGCGAGAAGAAAAATGGGAAAACACCACAAAGGCAGTCAGTCAAATTATAGCGATTATTTTAAAGTTTTTTTATTTGAAAAAAAAAAGGTTTTTGCATGTCAGAGTAAATAAAGTTATGTTCGTGAGAAAATGATAATTCGCGACGCTAACTTGGATTAAACCTTAGGATTGATGAAACGCTGGCCTTGTACTAACTGAATGACTATTAAATCTCTTTCTTTCTTCTTTCTTTTAATAAAAAGAAAAAAAACCAGTGTCGACTGACAGCATGTGCAAGTATCCATCATCAACAAACCGATTCTATCAGTTTTTTTAATACGCTTTTATTAGTTTCACCTGTATGTTTGTTTGCATGTTTGTTTGTAACTAACTCTTTGGGCTCGATTTTGCCCTACTTTCAGCGATCCGATTTAATTTAAACGTTGTAGACTTATCAAGGACCGACGACACTAAATTATTTTGATAAGTTTATTATCTTATCGTAATTAGGATTAGTGATTTTATTTTAACTTATGAAGAGCAATTTAACCCATCTGGAATGAAAGTACCCAAGACATTCAAACCTACTTGCCTGGCTCGACATATTCGCATCTAGCCTTTGTTTTACCCACAGTTAAATTATTGTAAGAACTATAGTTCCAGTCCTCCATAACGTGACCTCTTTTAAATATCATAGTTTAAAAACACTAAAAAACATGCTTTTAGAGTTGATCCAACTAAAAAGTAAAAAATAAATTAATAGTTTAAAAAAACACGCTTTTAGAGTGAATCAAACTAAAAAGTAAAAAATAATTGTTAACATAAGAATAAAATGAATGCCACTGTTCTAAAAGCGCGGGGTGCTTTGTATGACATTTTTAAACTAACTCTGCATTTCGGAATGAAACTAGTGAAAAATAATAACGATTGATATCGAGCACCCCACGCTTTTAGAACAGTGACATTCATTTTCTCGTCAGTCATTTTATTCTTATGTTAACAATTGTATTTTACTTTTTAGTTTGATTAACTCTAAAAGCGTGTTTTTTTAGTTTTTTTAAACTATAATTTATTTTTCCTTATACTGCATACAAATGTTGGGTAGTTACTTACTAGTGTTCTTATACTTGCGAATATGAATAAAATACTTATGCATTAATAAGAATTAATATTTCAGAATGATAAGCTTTTATAATATCGATAACTTTCTCTCTCACTCTTTCTCTCTCTCTCTATATATATTGAAAAATCAATAATAAAAGGTAACAAAAAAGTTATCCCACAAAAGACTTCGTACACTTAAAAAAAATCCCTACGTATTAAAAAACAGTAGAAGTATTATTTTGGTCACTTAGTACTTAATAGGATATCTTGCTCCACCTAAACCAATAAATGTCCATTTTAAATGGACCGGCAGTTGTTTTTTTTATTATTTTTTCTTACAAATTTTCGTATCTATATCTCTCCATTCGCAAATCGTTACTATTATTAGTTTGGTTTTCGTTTAAAAGTTATGTTTTATGACACTAAACTCCAGTTTTCTCCAAATAGGTTTAAAACCAGCAACTGTGTTTTCAGAATTTGTGAATATTTAAAAAGTCACCAATGGAAAACGTTGAGGCGTGGTTTGGTTTGTAGCTCTACTGCTTTTACGCACTTAAAGCTAATTGAACTGGGATTTATAGTTTAACGTGGATTCCGAACCGTTAACAAACATCCATGCCACCCCCAGGATTCGAACTTGAAGCCTGCGGTATTAAACGCCAGAATGCTAGCCAATTGGCCATCAGGCTGCGGCCATACCATGCCGCAGCATAATTGGCAGTCAGAAAGCTTAAGAATTCCATTTGCCGAACTTAAACAAATTCCATCAGACAGAACGCCCTTGTAATCCTACTGATACGAACCCTATGAACACTTCTATATCAGTTTCAAGTGACATTACAGAAGAAAATTTTTTAGTAATTTTATAGGAACTTTACATCACTTAAACGTGGATTTGTCACAAATTCTCAAACTATCCGTCCCATATCACGTTGAATTAACTTTAGGGAATGGCCTTTTCTTAACTTGTTGTCGATCCGATTTTCTATTTTTTTTCTTTCTTCTTATCCCACTTGGTAGACGTCGGAAAATTCTATCCGGCCCGCGGATAGAATTTTAATTTGCCAGTCCGAGGCAAATTAAAAGTAATATATATTTATATATTATATATCCATCTCCATTTCTACTTTGATTAAATATTTTTTTTCTTTCTTTTTTTCAAAGGACTGATGATCTTTTTACTTTCTCTATTTTTTTTCAACAAAACATAAATCGACGGAAATAGCAAGCCAAAATAAGCTACATACGCCTAAGCCAAGCTAAATATGCCAAAGTTAAGAGTTTTACAAATCATTATCGAAAGTAAGTTTCCCAAATTTAATATCTCACGCCCAGAAAATCAGTGCTTCATCTTATATAAGTGAACAAGTGTTTTCAACTATGAAACTTAGACAGAATTATTTCAGAAGTAGACTGATAGATGCGCTTTTAAATAAGGAACTTTTAAAAATGAAATCGCAATTTAATTCATCTCATTAACATATTTAAATTCTAATGCTTGTATATTGTTTTTAAAATTTTAGTAAAATTTATCTTTTCCCGCCAAACTTTTTTTGTTCGATATTTGACCCGCTACCGAAAAAGTTTGCCCATCCCTGATCTAGACCAATTAAAAGAACCCGTGTGGTCTCATGGAAGGAGGGAAAGGGGATCCTTATCGCTGAAGAAGGAGGGCAGTGCCTTCCGGGAGGACTTTTAAAAGAAACTACCCGCATTTTCATGTCGTATGGAAGAAAACCGGGAAAATTGCCACCAGTTAATCCGACTTACGAGGCAAGATGCTGAACATCAGAAACGCCATCGAGGCTCCTCGTTTTTTGAAAGTGTCTACAACAAAGCCGCCAGCGGATTGAACCTCAGCCTTAATGCGCACCAGCCTAATGATGACGAGCGGAGCGTGTTTTCACTTATCCACGAGTCGCTCTGGCCTTTGGTATCCCAGACTTCAGGTTCGAATCCTGGCGGTGGCATGGATGTTTGTGAGTGGTTCTGAATCCACTTTAAACTGTAGGTTCCGGTCTGTTTGTCTGTTTAGCCTAAAGTGTGCACAAGATGACCGTAGAGCGACAAACCAAGCTGATATCCACGAGTCGAGCACGATTTTCTTTAAGAGTATTATTAAATACCGCTCCATGGAAAGATATGAATTAACTAATTTAGCGGTATTCCTAACTAGTTTACCCCGACGGTCATAAAAAATAATCAATTTTGGAGTTGTGTTCGTTGTTTCCTTACAAGTGCGAGCCATTTTTAAATAATTAATAGAATATGAAGAAGTAAGCAAGCAAAGTTTAAAGCCAAACGATTTATTAAATGTCACCAAAATGCAAATAAATAAATAAATAAATAAATAAAATAAAAAAAATAAAATATAAAAAAAATAAAAAAAAATGCTACAGATCACAATTTTATTGATGAATTTATAGAAAGATGTTAAAGTGTACGATCACATTTTTTTTTTCTTTTTTTGCCTTCTTATATTTTAATTCTTACAAAAAGAAAAAGAGTATTATTATTCTATTAATAAATAATTATATTAAAAATATAATATATTATTCTATTAATTCTAATAATATTATTCTATTATTAAAGAATATTATTCTATTTTATTCAGAAAGACACGAAGAAATGGAAAAAAAAATAAATGGTCTCTACATGTTGCAGCATTTTTTTCTCAGGAGAAGAATTTTGGCATTTCATTCACAGGAGAGAGAATGTATGTTATTTGACAAATATATAACAGCAATTCCTCACTCAAATTTGACAGCAAACGAGAAATATTGTGGGTAGTTATAGTAGATGCAGTTAGAGTTTTGTACTAATGTAAACAACCTGTCACTCAAATCTGATAGTAGCTATTCGGTATTATGTATAATGAGACTCAGGAAATTAGTGAACGTCTGTTAGACCTTCACAGGTCGAAACAACTACAGATTGAATATGAACTGTACCATGAGTTGTTCCATTGTGATTGGTGATAGACCATGAGCTGAGAAATGTCTATTTCAATTAGAAGTGAGGGAAACTGACCCCCCTTCCTCTTCACGGAGTGTCTTAAAAGGAGTTTATATTTGGTGAAGAAGAGAGATAGTTCAGGGACGAGTCGACCAGAAATGTTGTTTTTCTTTTTTAATCTGAAGTGAATGAATAGGCCGGAATTTCGGACTGTTTTTCAAAGTGAGCCCCTTGTGGTATCCTCTATCACGCTGTGTGAAAATTAAGGTCTGCCGAAAACCAGGGAATTATTTGGAGAACTCAAAATCTCCGAATTTGGAGTGAACTGCACTTGTGATAAAATTTATATTTTTGAATTTTTATTTCATTGTATAATAATACAGAATTCCTTATATGTATATATATACACACACACACACACAGTCCAGTCACATTATTGTCACCGCCACCTACTTTCGACGTCAACGTGAACTAACCAATCACAAAAAGGCAGGTGGCATCACATTGCAGTGGAGTGTATATGAAGAATTCTACTTAATACCACTTAAATATCACTTAATACCACTTAAATATCGCTTAATACCATACTCCACTTAAAGCCAGAATATACAAGCGTGTATATTCTGGCTTTTGACAGGTGGTCACATTAATGTGACTGGACTGTATATATAAATTAATATTTGTCACAAATGTAAGAGTTACAGTTTAATAATTTATTTCATATGATCGTCAAAAATATAAAAAAAATGAACAAGTTAACTTCTACAGGTATTCTCGAATCTACCGCAAATTGGACAATTTCCGATGTTAAAGAAGAAAAATATAAATTCCGATTAAAATCTCCATTTCATTGTGAAATTCCAAATGAATAATGAACATTTTTCTGACGCATGATAAACAAAGGTCATTTGTTCATACAAATGTAGTGTAATTTAAAAGAAAACAACTTTTTGTTTGTAAGATTATATGATTGCATAAACGAAATCCTTCTTTATTTTCAACATGTTTTTCACCAATTTCCGAACTTTTTTGAATTCCTAATTTTATATATCAGAAATGCGCACAGTCATAACGCTCAATTGTGTCTGTTGAATCGACAATCCGCAAGTTCTTTTCGTCTCTTTTTTTTAATGGTTATTTCTAAAGAAAATAAAGTATTTAGAAATAATGACATGTCATGAAATGTCAGTGGAGATGATCCTAGAAGAGATAGTGACACTCATTTTTTCATCGTTGCAGTTTTTTATGTATTGCAAGAATTTTACTAACACTTACATATGGCTTCTGTAATCACATTTTTGAAGTTATTTTTTTTATTTGAATTGGGATGGGCCGGAGTTGTACGTTAATTATACTGGAAGGTAGAACGCTAGTTATTTACAGATTAAGGGAGCTTGATTCGTAGCCCGACAAACAGAAAGTATCGTTAACTCTGCAGGTTTGGCCTGGTTTGTCGCTCTACGGTCATTTTGTCCACAACTTAAACTAATTAGACCGGGAATCTAATTAGTTTAAGTTGTGGACAAAATCCCTATTAAACTAATTAGTTTAATAGGGATTCCGAACCACTAACAAACATCCATGACACTGCCAAGATTCGCACCTGAAACCTATGGTACCAAAGACCAGAGCTCTAGCCAATTGGTCATCAGGCCGCACTGAGATCAAGAAGATTATCCCTTCAATCTTTCATAACGATTCAAATATATTAAATAATATTACGATTTGGTTTATCGCTCTACGGTCCTCTTGTGCACATGAGGGCTAAACATGCCGGAACCTACAGTTTAAAATGGATTTCGAAACCCCTAACAAACATCCGTGGCACTACCGAATCTGAAGCCTGTGGTACCAGGCGACAGAGCACTAACCACTCGGCCATCAGGCCCCTAAATAATATGAGAATGAAACCATTTCAAATAACTCTTTTATGCAGCAAAAATCAAAATACCAACGTAGTATCACAATGAAAAATGCTATTTAGATGTTACAGGAAACATCAGTTAAAAAAACAAATTCAAATTAAGATCAAGATTTGGTTTGTCGCTCTCCGGCCTTTTTTTGCACACTTTAGGCTAATTAGAGCGGGATCTACAGTTCAATGTGGATTCCAACCACTAGAAAATATCCATGCCGCCGCCAGGATTCGAATCCAAAATCCAAAACCTGGAATTTGGATTCGAATCTGGAACCAAATCTGGAACCAAAATCCAGAGTACTGGCCAATTGGTCCTCAGGCCGCTTGTCTATGCAAGAAATTGGCACTAGTATCTGTGGGCCGTTGGCCACAATGAAGTGGGTAAGATGATACAAACCTTTCACTGGGACATCTAAGATATGTTTTAAATTCTGCTGTCAAAATGTAGGTATAGCATACTACGAGTACTAAGTACTAAGTACTTTGTAGTGGCATATGACCTTTTGTGTCGGAAAACAACAATTTTAAAATAGACTTGAAATTTCTGTTGAAAATTAGAAAGGCCTTTTTACAGCGTCTTTTTCATAAATTTATGAGTTGAAGGTATCAATTTTATTATTCTTTTTAAATTATTTTATTTTCGCAGCTCGAATTATGTCGTTTCTTAAAACTAATCTTGCAGTACAAAAGATTACGAGTTATCAATAAGTCAGCAACATTAAATTTTTTTTTCTTTTTCAAATGGATTATTTTGATATTTTTTCAGCAATTCATGATATTTCAGATTTTAGTAACATTGCAGAGGCCTGATGGGCGAGAGTAGCGCTCTAGCGCTCAGTGCCACAAGTGGCGGGCTTGTGTCTAGGTGGTGCTGGATATTTGTAGTGGTTCGGAATCCACTTTAAACCTTAGGACCCAGTATAGCAGGCTGTAGCCTTTACTTTCTGAACTGCAGCCCTATTTTCAACTTTACTCCCTACAGTCTAACTGATTGTAGGGCTGAAAACTCTACCCCGTAAAAAGAAAACATCTCGAAATCTGCCAGTAGGCAAACGGCCTTGGTCCACTATGGGGCTGTTGCGCCAATGAAGGAGTTTTTCAATTTCATTTTATCAGCAAATGGCATGCTGAAAGGTTTTAAGTTAACAATACAAGGTTAAAAAGTTAAAATTTACAATACACAATGAATGTTATAAAGCTGACACATCTTTTTACCTTTCATCAAAAGAAAATTATATTTTTATATTTACGGTTAAAGTATACCTAAACATTCAAGCTTCATATTAGATTTACGTCAGTAATGAAAATCAGAACTTAACAGGAATTTCTTTTTTTCCCCATAAATTATCATCAACTGAATAGTTGTTGTTGTGTCTAATCCTCAGTGTCCTGGATGGACATCCCATGAGTAGTCTACTTATGGAAGGAAGGAAAGGGGCAGCTTCTTTTGTGATAGAGCATCCGTAGGTCGAAGTCTGACTTGGCTACGTGTCACTGAAGGAGGAGGGCAACGCCTTCCAGGAGTACGTTTAGGGGAAACTACCCCTCACTTGCTTATCGTATGGGAGAAAACTCGGAAAACAATCATCAGGTAGTCCAATTAACGAAGCAAGAGGCTGAATATCACAAACGCCTCTTCTTGTTTTTTTAAAACAGTGTCTACAACAAAGCCGTCAGCGGATTAATCCTCAACCCTAATGCTCACCAGCGGCGCATGTTGCCACTAAGCCGTGAGTCGGCTGACTAAATAGTTCTTATTGTAGATTATTACGGAGATCCTTGGCCGCGTAGCGGCCACTAGCTCCTTCATTGTTAGATGTTGAAACATAGAGGTGGTCTCATGCCCTTTGAGTTAATAAGCAAAATAGATAATTAAATGCCCCTTTTTTTAAAAAGAATTATTTATTTAATAAAATTATAAAATGAAAAATAACGAAAATTTCAAAAATGTAGATGTTGATGAAATTAGTTGCATGCAATAAAACAGAATGAGCAAAGGTCAAATTAGGAGAAAAAAATAGCTTACGAGAAAAGCGAACTTTTTTCATCTAGGCAGTTGTAAGGAATTAATTTAAAATATTTAGAACAGTGCGAGGTCTTTTGCTAAACTAAATAGTTTTTTTTTAAATCGAAATCTAATTTTTTTTAAATAATTTTTTGCATAATAAATATAATGAAAATGAATAGTATAATCAATAATTTCAAATTTTTTTAATGTTTTCTGTGTAAAAATATTTTTAAAAACGTTTACCTCTAAACTAGTTCTGAAAATTTCCTCAAGTACAGCAATATTTTTTTTTGTTCAAAAATCAATAACAATCATTAACAATAATCTCTGCAATTTAAATAAATTAATATTAAATACCAAACATTCAAGATAATATTTACTCATCCCTTACCATGCACTTTAAAAGGCCAATGCTTTATTGCCTTATTTTGACGAAAAAAAAAAAAGCGATTCCTCATAAGCAAACTCCGCATGGATAGATAGGATTATTAAATAAATATCATATTTTCTCGAATGAAACATTGAAAATGAAAAGTTAAAAAGATTAACTCCCAAGGTTTACCGATTACACCGAAAAACTATGCGAACCTTTTTCCAGGACGATTTCAATATTATTTCGCTGACCTTTCTTTCTCAATGTTTACAATCCTCAATTCGAGGTCCTCCCTTTCACTGGACTCTTAACCTTCACTGAATACTTCGAAACTGACGCCACAGATGGCGCTGAGCTCGCACTTGGCAAGCGAACCGAGACGCAAGTCTTTGTTTACCTTTTCTGTTTCGTTTTTATCTGCTCTTGGAGCTCTTTCTCTCTCTAACCCGTAGAAGAATAAGGAAGGATAAGGTCTATGGGTTAACTGATGGTATGTCTCTTATCAGTTGTTCTTTAAAAAAAAAACACGTGGTTTTTACAACCTGTCACAATCTATCAGTTAATTTACGGAGTGTGATTGCCTGATTGTTGAATTTGCAGATTGAAGAAGTTTTTATAAGTGCACGGGTGTTCGAATTCTTAGTTTATATCGTACGAAGGCAGGCGAAGAACACTTTTTTTTCGGATTCGGGCAGGCTGGTCTTCTATATCTGCCAACATGGAGTTTGAGAAGACGAAAGAATATCCAAATCCGTGGTCGACGGCGAATTTTTTCTCCCGCCTCTTCTTTTGGTGAGTTATTTTAGAATTATTTTTTTTGCATTTTAAGTTAGATTTGTATTTTTATCTGGAAGAAGGCGTTACGTACGCTATCTTGCTTATGACCCCAGCGTTGAAAGTTGAAAATCGGGATTATTATTACAGTGGGGTGGATAAATAGATGGGGTGATTTACATGGATTTCCCTTTATAGTGGGTTGATTAGAGGGATTTTTCTTTATAGTGGGTTGATTAGAGGGATTTTTCTTTATAGTGGGTTGATTAGAGGGATTTTTTTTATAGTGGGTTGATTAGAGGGATTTTTCTTTATAGTGGGTTGATTAGAGGGATTTTTTCTTTATAGTGGGTTGATTAGAGGGATTTTCTTTATAGTGGGTTGATTAGAGGGATTTTTCTTTATAGTGGGTTGATTAGAGGGATTTTTTCTTTATAGTGGGTTGATTAGAGGGATTTTTCGTTATAGTGGGTTGATTAGAGGGATTTTTCTTTATAGTGGGTTGATTAGAGGGATTTTTCTTTATAGTGGGTTGATTAGAGGGATTTTTCTTTATAGTGGGTTGATTAGAGGGATTTTTCGTTATAGTGGGTTGATTAGAGGGATTTTCCTTTATAGTGGGTTGATTAGATGGATTTTCAATCTACTCGATGTATCAATCCATTATTAGTTCTGGTTTCCAATTCTCTGTACTAAGAGGAAGTATTATACAAGTATCTTCAACCACGAATAAAAGATTAAGTGAAAAAAAAATTAATTAGATTCATTCATAGATAAAATTTATATATATATATACTGACAAAAAATAAAAATTGATTTAAGAAATTCAGATTTGGAATCTCCACTTTTAAATTCCTTCATATTCCTTCCGTATAACAAAATCTGATCCTTAGATTTCACGACGACATTACTACGACGTGAAAAATAAAAGAAGACTTTATTAAAATATTTATTTAATTTTGTAAACCTATTGATGGGTTATTAAATTAATTCATCAATTTATTTACCTATATTGTCCAGTACTGGTACTGGTGTTTGGATTCCTGGATTTTCATAGGCCCGAGGGGCCTCAGCTCCAGTAGAACAAGAATTGGTTAGCGCTCTGGCCTTTGGAATAACAGAGTTCAGACGGGCGGTGGCATGGATGTTTTTGGTGGTTCGGAATCTACGTTAAATTGTAGGACCTAGTCTAATTAACCTAAAGTGTGCGCAAAATGACCGTAGAGTGACAAACCAGTAGAACAAAGTATAAACAGTTGACTGACTATTAGATAAAATGCATAGAATAATACAAATTTAAATTAAATTAAAATAAAAACAAGAAATTATTAAAATAAAACAAGTAAAAAAAATACTAAATTAAAATATTTATTGTCCAGTATAAAGTAAAACAGCATTATAAAACTTGAAACATTAGAGAGTTTTTGCATACCGTATTTTGGACGTCCGTTAGCTTTTTCTCCCTAGTGCGCAAGCTCGTAGGAAACATTATTACAGATACGCATGCGCAATTTCTTATGAGCATGCGCGCTATTGAGAAAAAGCTAACGGGCGTCCAAAATACGGTATGCAAAAACTCTCTATTATTAAACAGATCACGATAATTCTCTTTTTAATACTATAAAGATGCATTGACGCATGCAGTAGAAAATGTAGACTTACAATAAATAATTCATGATACATGAATGCTGATCTTCAGTATTTTCTAATAAGCTTTAGGCGGTTTGACAGCTAATTGGCTACCACAGGCTTCAGGTTCGAATCCTGGAGCTAGATGTTTGTTAATCCACGTTATGCTGTAGGTCTCGGTCTAAATAGCCCAAAGTGTGCATAAAATGACCACAGAGCGACAAACCAAACCAAACACATTTTAATTTATTTATTCTCATTATCTAAGTATCTAATAAAATTTATACTTAAAAAAAGAATGCACAAACTGTGGCGCAATCGTAATGAATAACAGCATCATAGCAAATATGTATTTTATTCTGTATTAATGAGGATGTACAATTATTAGAGATTATGCGTAAAGTAATCATTAAAAAATAAGGGATATATTTCTTTTCGTAAATAATAATAATAAAAATTCTACGCATAAAAAAAAGGAAATTAGCATTATACCAGTCGTTATAAGTTTAGATTAAAAAAAAAAAAAAAAAAAAAAAAAAAAAAATCTTTAGTCATAAAGGCATTGGGGATATACTCTAGGTTGCAATATTAGCTCATTTTCGAGATAAATTATTATAAATACCAAATAATTTATTCAATATCTTCTAATTTATTGTTAATTAAAAGAACTGATCGTATATTAGCTTTGATGTAGGACGATTATATGCTTATAATTTTCTTTATTTCTGTATTATTTATTGTTTAAAAACACGTTCCATTTTAAAATTACGTAGATGTGATTGTTGCTGAATAATATATTAAAAATGCACAAGTCTGATTGGATCAACACATATTTTTGATTATAAAAAAATTCGATAAAGTATCTATTTGATAATTTATCTATTTTTCACTTTTTTTCATACCACTCTCTTAGTTATTAAAAAAATCGAACCAAATATTAAAACACTTCTTAAATTAAAGTAATATTACGCATCAAATTATCTGCTTCTTTATTTTATATAAATATATATGCATTCTTTACATAAACTATAAAATTGTTACTCAAAGGTCTGTTGTATTAAATATTAATTAATAATGTCGTTTATTAAAAAATAAAGGGATAAAAAAATGGATTATTTTATGTTGAACTCTTAAAAAACATAAAAAAACCCATTTAAGATTAACAGTACGTGAAGTGATATCTAAAGTAAATATATTTTTGAAAATGCACAATCTCCTCAAGATAATGTAAATCGTAGCAAATAATCTTAAAACAATAACTTCTGCGATAACACGATTCTAAATCATTGATTTGCATAATGGCATAATTCGGAATATATAAAATAAATAATGTTCAATGTTTAATTCTAAAATGTAACGAATGCGCTTGTATTAATACTTCTTATAATATAAGTGGTCAAATTTAAAGATATAAAGTCAAGACATAAAATGGTAAATTTTTTTTAACTGAATCGGTTATATTTTTATCTAGGGCGTTATCCAAATTCACGAAAAGTTTAAATTTGAAAAATTTTAATCAAGCACACGCTCTCTATTTCATTTAACTTAAATGCTAGAGTTCAGATTAAGTTCTATCTCATTGAATATTTCTATACATTTTTGGTGATTGGTAAATATTCAATATAATTTCATTATATTCTATAATATATATTTGTTTTTAAAGTTTTCTTGCATTTCTCAAATAATCTGAATTTTATAAATTGCTGAAATTTGCTTTACGTAATGAATAAAGCTTTTTATAATGTAAAAAGGTGCTTTCCACGCACTTTCATTTAATCTTAACACACGGAGAACTTTTTGTCCGACAGCTCGCATACTTTCGAGTTAGTTCTCATAATATATTGCAAAGTTAAAACTTTCAAAAAAAAATTCAGCAGAATAGGTAATAAATATCTGAATACTTGGATTAAAATTGGATTAAGAATTTTTATTTCTAATTGAATATTATGTTGAAATTGTTATTCTGTTGGAAAAAATGTTCTACAATTATGACAAAAGAGTTATTCATTTAAAGAGTTTTAGTAGGTAAGTTTACCATCAATGAATTTCAAATTTCAATTCCAAGAAAATCATCATCATCACATTTTCACTATCATGCTTAACAGCTCCAATATAAATTGTATTTTCTGATTCGGTTGTCTCCACATAGTTGGAGAGTATTCTAGTCTCACGTATTTTGAATAATTCTAAAGTTTTTGCAGTTGTAAGAATAATTTGAATCTAATTAAAAGTTTATTTTACACTGATTTCTTTCTCAAATAACCTTTATTCATATTTTATAAACATAATTTTTATCCATATTATATTTTTTGTTAATATGTTCCAAATTACTTACCGTGTTATTAGCAATAAGATAAAATAACTACAACGTAAGGTAACATTTTAATAAATAAATTATTATTAGATTGAAATTTTAAAATAAAATAAGAAAATATACTCAATATTTCAAGCTTCAATAGTGGTGAAACTTATTGCTCTTTGCTACATTAAACTTAATACTATATTAAGAGCAAATTTAATAGGAACCATTAAAATATATGCATGATCGCTTAAATGAATCCATACATATACTCGTGATTATCTTACAATCCATCATGTTTTGCTGCTTGTCCGTTATTTTTTAATAAACACGTTTACGATTCTGAAATCCATTTAAAAAGTTCAATTTATATGCATTAGCATGTTTTGTCACCCATTTCTACAACGGAACTTGAGTACTACTGTGTCCAAAAAGTAAGACCAGTTTTCAATTTAAATTTCCCGGCCATGTGGTATTTCAATTTTTTTTTAAGTTGCTGGCACTGTCCTTGACATCTGTGTGAAATTTACGACAAAATATTCATTAGTGCTTGATTTACGCTTGGTTATGTGATATGCTAAAACTGATTCCGGCGATTTTTGAAATATCTCTTCAATTGATTCAAAACTGTGTCTCCGGAGTGGTCTTCTGAATTTAGAAATAGCACGATGTTAAATTAGGTGAATACGGTGGTTGTGGAACGATATGGGTTTCATTTTTGGCGAAAAAGTCACGAAGGTTCAATGCAGTATGAGATGGCTCATTCAGTGTTTTCGGTACCAATCAAGATTTGACGCGTTTGAGGCACAAAACATCTTTTAAAATGGAATTTTGAAATTCCAACATCAGCAGCAAGGTCTCTAACTGTAAATCGGTGGTTTTCAAGCACAAAATCTTTAATTTTTTGGACATGATCTTCGTCGGTTGGGGTTGGTGGCCGACCATAGGGTTCTTCGTGTTCAACGCATTCTCTGCCTCCTTTGAACTGTTTATATCACTTCTAAACATTTCTTTCCGATATAGGAATGCTCACCGAATGCCTTCTGCAACATTCTATACGTTTCCGCAAAAAAAATTTAACGCAAGTTCTTGCTCAATTAATTCAGACATTTCAAAAATCACTGGAATCGGTTTTAGCATTTCACAAAACCAAGCGTAACTCAAACACTAATGAATATTTTGACGTAAAATTTCACACATATGGCAAGAATAGGGCTAATAACCTAAAAAAAAAATTAAAAAAAATTGAAATACCATATGGACGGGAAATTTAAATTGAAAATTGGTCTTGCTTTTTGGACACAAGAGTATATATTTATTTATAAATATAATTGTGCTTCAGCAGGGAGTGTTTGAAGGTTGCACGAGCAAATGTTTGACAGATTAACTATGTATGAGCTTTCGCCATTTATTGCCTTAATTTATATCACCTTATACATTTATTTACATACATATACATACGCATGTCACTGTTATGTTCACCATTTAAAAAAAGTTTTAATTTGTTAATTAAAAATAGGACATTTAAATATGTTTTTTACACATGTATATATGAAGGAGGCGAGAGATATAGCTATACAGCTGATATATATAGAACTTTCAGTGGTAACTATAGTATTGATATGGCGCACAGAAGTAACCACAGATAATGATTGGGTAATTCCGTATGACTTTCATATACGGTCACCGCCGAGTTTCTACTTTTCTGAAAAATGTGACTGCAGCTCTCACTTCTAGTGAATTCGAACGTTTGATTTTATTCCGACATTTAACAATAATTCTGTAAAAATTTTTTTATCTTCTATTAGTATATAAAAGTTATAAATATAAAATATTTAGAAGAACCATATTTTTTGTAAGCCAATTGAACAAAATGAAAATATACAGAAATTACTGGCAATTTTCTTGAAATATGTCTTTTATAATAGGCGGTTGTATAACAGGTAGTTTTGAAAGTGCATCATTTCGTTATAAGGACGTAAACAACTATGATTGGATTAAATTGCGAAAATTCGTTAGCGTATCAAAGACTTGAATGAAAAGGCAATTTTAGAATCGTTTATCGGCAGCAAAGTGTTATCTTTTTAAAAAGAATTACAATGATTCTGAAAGATTGCATTTCTTTTGAAATCATCATGATAACTTATTTTTTGGTAATATGAAATATAATGAAATTTGATTTGAAAAAAATTCTGAACTATTTTTTTTTTTTATTAAGTTTTAGTTGTTTATTGTTAATTATATCGTGAATTAATCGCGTTTTAATTGATATTTAAATCCACAATTTTCAATCAATACATATACAGGGTGGTTATAATTGAAGTGACCCTATTCAGACCCCTTCCGCCTATCGGATTTTGATGAAACTTGGTATATACGTTATATGGACTATGGGGAAAAAATTTCTGTAATAAAAACAAGTAATATAAAAAAAAAAATTTTAAAGTCAATTCCTACTTTCTTTTCACTATATTGCAGAAAGTCCTTTATAAATAATTTTCATTCCTTTTTTAAGTTTATCTGGCGCCATCTATTGGTAGATATGTGCAACTTAAATCTGAAAAAAACTAAAATTAATTAATTAAATTTAATGAATGAATTAATATTTGAAAAAACTGTATTAGCATCAAGTGCCATCCACTAGAAGTTCAAAAAATGTATTTTAACTTGAGTGGATGAATAAAAAGTATTTTATGAACGATTGAAAATTTTAACAAGATATATATAGGGAGAGTGTGAGCTGATAGAAGGAATTGAATAATTCAAATTTTAACTATGAGATGGCATTTTTAAAAAATTCCTTATGCAAATTAGCCAAAGCAGTAAATAGATTTGCAGTGAGAGCCAGAAAATCATTCTGCTTGCCTTTGTCATCGTTAATAAAGCTCTTACTGAAGAAAGATGAGGTTTGCTAGTAAAACTGTTTTATCAGAAAGGCAGCAATAGCTTATCTGCACTGCGTGAATATTATCGTTTAAAGGGCTCATGTCGAAGAATGGTTTGAAGAAGATGATTATGAAATTTGAAGAGATTGTAGATTTGAGTCTGCTGCCAGGGAGAGGGCAGAAACCTGTTGCGAATGAAACTATCCAAGACGTCACTACTGCTGTGGTTGAAAAGGCCTCCACTTCCAGCTATTCTTCAGCAAGCGCTCGATCGGTGTCACGCAAGTTGGCGATTCCGTGGTCGACAGTACAAAAAATTCGGTTATTCATTTTAAAATGGTATCCGTATAAGACCCACGTGGTGCAAATGCTGCAACCTCAAGACCACCAAACACGCTATGAATTTGCCTGCAGATTTCTGGCGAGAATGGAAGTTGATGACGAGCAAGCTTGGCAAATTCTATGGTCAGATGAGTCGTACTTTTTTTTAGATGGAGCTGTGAATAATCAAAATTGCCGCATATGGGGTGCTTCACCTCCTAATATCCTGCATCAACAACCACTGCGTTCTGATTATGTGATTGCATGGTGTGGATTTACTGATTTTATCCTTGGAACTATTTTTCTTGGAGACTCCCACTCCTCAAGGTCTAAAAACTTGCTGTGTCACGAGTACACGTTACAGTGATAAAAACAGTGAAATATAAAAATAAATTTTAAAAGGATTGCTTTGTTAAAAGGTTTTCTTAAAGTAGAAGAATAAAATTTTATGCTTTTAGATTTTCAGTCACATAAATATATAGTATAGTTTGCCGGAAGCATATTTTAATTCGTTGTTTAGCAAGAATTCATCGTGTTGTTGTGACTAATCCTCAGTGTCCGACAGTGAAGGACTGACACCCCATGAGTAGTCTACTCATGCATGGAGGGAAAGAGGGCAGCTTCTGTTGCAATGGAGCACCCGTAGATACAAGTCTGACTTGTTTTAAAGTAGCTGAAGAAGAATGCCAGTGCCTTCCGGAAGAACTTTTACGTTCAACTAAAAACCCGCAAACTCCCACCAGGTAGTCTGACTCACGAAGCAAGATGCCGGACATCACAAACGCCATCGAGGCTCCTCTTTTTTGAAACAAACAATGCCTCCAGCGACTTGAACCTCAGCCCTAATGCTCACCAGTGGCTCATATGTTTTAAAAAGAGTTATGAACCCTTTGAGTTATGTACTACTGACTCACGATTCGGGCAAGAATTTATCGTGAGAGGTACAAGATTTTATAAGAGTGGTCATAGAAT
This sequence comes from Caerostris darwini, assembly GCA_021605075.1. NCBI lineage: Eukaryota > Metazoa > Arthropoda > Arachnida > Araneae > Araneidae > Caerostris > Caerostris darwini. The sequence goes on along the minus strand of BPLQ01001792.1, from coordinate 88,825 downwards.
TAAAAATTAACAATATTAATTATTAATGCTTACTAGCTGTGCACGTTACCACTGAGCCACGAGTCGGACAAGAATTCATCGTGAGAGGTAAAAGGTTTTATAAGAGTGGACATAGAATTAAAAATTATCAATAATAATAATTAACAGGTCAAAGTTTAAAAAGTGGCCTAGCCTATTATGTGGTTATGCTAACTTCTATCTCAATCACTATTGATCTCAATCTCACTTGGAGAAAGAAATGCAATGTCAAGGTTCTATTGTAATACTGAATGATGACTAACTGACTTCGTTTTTAATAATAAGATTGATAGCAATTATGAGCTATGACAAGAATTAAAACTAGCAATCCGACGGTAAGATATGAATTTTCCTTCATATATACAAAGTAACGTTTTGACAGTAATACCAAAAGTCAATGGATTTTTATAGTCATGCCAAGAGAAATACGAGGTTTCCCATGTTGAAATATATGGAAATTCAAATTTTTGTTATTGTAGTTGGCAATAGATTAAATTCAGATGTATACAATCAGTCAGTATTGTTATATATATATATATATATATATATACTGAGCAAGCCATATTTCTCTTACAATATTATCCTCAATGCAATCATCCAGATAGAAGTGCATGGCAGCTAACGTGGCCAATATACTCGTTAAAGTCAAACAGTTCTTGTTGGACGTAAATCGATGATTTTTTAACTTTTTATTTTATTTCCGAATTAATGTTTTTACTCAATTTTTTGACTTTTAAATTGCAATAAATTCTTGTCGAACATTGGGGATTACGTTATAATACAATGCGCGCACATTAAAAGTTCTTTCTGCAAAGTTAATTTTTGTTGCAAAACTGTTTTGTTTGTTGTTTCTTATCCCACTTGGCTGGCCAAGCCCACAAGCCCATATGGACTCATGATTGAAGGGGAAGGAAGCAGCTTCTGTTGTGATGGAGCACCCGTAAGTAGAAGCCTGATTTTTGCTCCGTGACGCTCTTACAGTCATAGAAGACCGGGACCTACGGCTTAAAGTGGATTCCGAACCACTACAAACATCCATGGCACCGCCGGGATTCGAACCCGAAACCTGTGGCACCGAGCGCCAGAGCGCTAGACACTCGGCCATTCAGGTCCCAAATTTGCCAACGGCACGCAGTGTTCCCAGGTGGTCACCCACCCAAGTACTGACCGCGCCCAATGATGCTTAACTTCGGTGATCTAACGAGAACCGGTATATTCAGCATGGTACGGCCGTTGGCTGCAAAACTGTTTAAGTATAATTCGAATCAAAAGAAAATATATATAATTTGAACAAACAGCAATTAAAAAGGGAAATTTTTGCAGTTAAAAAGGGGAAACAAATGTCAATTAAAATAATTTTTATTATTGTTTAATACGTAAGTATGTGATAAACAATTATTTAAGAAAAACCCGATGATTTTTGTTTGGGACAATGACTGACGCTATTCTTTATACGTTTCGCGGTAAAGTGCGCAGAGTTTTTCCAATTTCTCTAATAAATGTCCTTCCGTTCTTCATTTAGATCAATCTTCATTGATCTAAATGAAGATTGATCTTTACCAGACAGTCCCTTTCCTCTTTTAATAATTAGGTTAATTACTTATAGGTTAAAGGCACTTTATCTTCTTCACTATCACTGCTTTCAAGGTCCGCTAGTATTGCAAAATCATCTTCTTCATTTTTAATACGCTTTTATTAGTTTCACCTGTTTGTTTGTATGTATGTAACTGACTCTTTGGGCTCGATTTTGCCCCACTTTAAGCTATCAGATTTAATTTAAACGTTGTAGACTTATCAAGGACCGACCGCAATAAAATATTTTGATAAGTTTATTATCTCATGATTAGGATCGCCAGGATTAGTGATTTTATTTTAACTTATGAAGAGGAATTTAGCCCATGTTGAATGAAATTGTTCAGTAAAGACATTCAAACCTACTTGGGACAGCTGCACAACGGATAACGCGCCTGACCACGGATCAGGAGATTCCCTGTTCGAATCCTGGCTGGCTCGACATATTCGCATTTAGCCTTTGTCTTACTCACAATTAAATTATTGTAAGAACTATAGTTCCAGTCTTCCGTACGGGGACCTCATTTAAATATAATTTAAAAACATTAAAAAACATGCTTTTAGAGTTAATCAAACTAAAAAGTAAAAAATAGTTGTTAACATAAGAATAAAATTACTGACGAGAAAAGGAATGTCACTGTTCTAAAAGTGTGGGGTGCTTTGTATGACATTTTTAAACTAACTCTGCATTTCGGAATGAAACTAGTGAAAAATTATAACGATTGATATCGAGCACCCCACGCTTTTTAGAACAGTGACATTAATTTTCTCCTCAGTAATTTTATTCTTATGTTAACAATTATTTTTTACTTTTAATTTGATTATTTCAATTTTTTTATATGTGAAATATCCTTCGCTACCAACTGCTTTTGCAATTTGTACTATTTTCTTCGGTTTCATTTTCGTTTGATTTAAATACATCAATTTTGTTCCAACTTTGGCATGCTCTGCAGCATATATATGGAAAATTTCTGGCACTCGGTAATACAGGTATTGGGATTCGAGACCCGGTGGTGCTATGGATGTTTTCAGTGTTTCGGAATCCAATTTAAATCAAAGGTCCCGGTCTAACATTATCGTAGAGCGTTGCGGGGATAGTGTTACTTGCATCTGTAGTATATCTTCAAGCTACACGTTCTCCTGGCTGGTGCAAAATGAGTAGCGTCGGTGCAGCCCTTGCTTATGGCATAGAGAACTGTCTCTGCATTACCAGCTGTATTAGAAAAAAAAAATTACATATGGAATTTCTAACATTAGACAAATTAAATGAAAACAATGAATTAAGTTATAGCATATGTACAAAATCAAATTGTGTAATTCTGCACTTGGCAAGGGTTTACTGTATGTAAAGTTACATAAGCATTTATAAATTATTTATAATAAACCCTGCCCATCAATACTACATGTCATTGCCAGCCATGCCTCGCACCTCATGAGGGTAACTTCAAACACTATAGAGAGGTGGAAATTTCAGTTAATGTCATTTATGTAACATTGTAACAATTTTCCTACAGACTCTCACGAGGAAAGGAAGTATATTTCGGGCATCCTGCTCGTAGCTAAGTATCGGGTTTTTGGTTTAGAAATGGAATCTTTCCATGAATTTATAACTATCTCTTTAAATGTATTAAATATTGCACGTTTCTAATTATATCAACTGCATGACGGCCAATTGGCCAACGCTCTGGTCATTACTAGCACAGGCTTTAGGTTAGAATTCTGGTGGTGGCATGGATATTTGTTTGTTGTTCGAAATCGACTTTAAACTGTCGGTCCCTGTCTAATTAGCCCAAAGTGTACCCAAAATGATGTAGAGCGACAAACCAATCTAATTGTATGTGTGTGATGTTGTCCGTGTGTAAATAAAGCTGTGAGTTCTCCAACCTGTACCTCAAATATCTCAATCCAACTAAACCCAGTTACAATCTGGTTACCTAACCTGCACACTATAAATTATGAAATTTATGCATTTAGCATGTAATCTGTAATAAATTTATATCTGTGTATGTGTTGCTTGTCTTATGCAAAACCAACGTTTCATACTGCGCAATACTTCAACTTCACAAATCATTCCTTGAATTAATCAATAAGTATGAAGGACTGTTGCAATTCATAATTCAGAACTTGTAACTATTAATCTGCATTACACAAAAAGAAAAAAAATTACAATATCTAGATACTTCACACTTTAATTTTTTTTTCAGTGTTATCCTCCAAATGTTTATCATTTGATAAAACCCGGAAACTCAATGTTATCTTAAAGCACTCATTTAGTGCCATCACCTAAATATTTTACCTGTCCAGATTTGAAGTGTATCTTTCACCTTTTTTTGTTGCATTACAGTCTTATCACCTTCTCAGGATGGAGTATTTTATCACAGAATGGATAAAGTATAGCCATAAACAAACAAATACTCAACATAGCCGAGTGTGAGAATAGTGGCAGATTTATAGATACTTATGTCACCTTTTTATCATTTAATCTGAAAGTTAATAATTATAAAAAAAAGTTTGCTTAATGCGGCACACAGCCTTTGTTAAGCCCATTGGCCATAAAAATTGTATCAGAAAGTTGCAAATACCATAGAGATTTATCTAACTTATATTATTTATTTTATTTTATTGTGCATTGTTACAAAAGTAAAAAGTATGCAAAGACACTAGTATATATAAATAAGTTTAACAATTGTTTAATGTTCTGTTTAGTTTTGCCTTAGTGAGTAGGATATTGACACTAAATTTTTATATTTCAGTTTATTTGTAGATTTGTTACTATTCATCTTTGAAAAAATTGTTCACAGATATATCTAACTAAGCGTGTATATCTTTTGCTCAAGATATACACGCAATTTTTATAAATTATCTTCCAACGATTTATAGCGGCCTGAAGGCAAATTGGCTATCTCTGTGGCCTTTGGTACTGCAGGCTTCATGTACGAATTCTGGCTATGGTATGAATACATTGTGTGTTAGTAGTTCTCAATCCACGTTAAACTGTAGGTCTCGATCTAATTAGTTTAAAGGGTGCATATAAAGTTTACTTATTGTTTATATTTTTTGAGTTGAAATCAATAAATATTTTGATATTTGGAATTTTTTAAAATAAACCTGCTGCTTGTTAAAATTAAAATAACAGATTTTGATTTTTAAATATAAATTTCAAATTTAATTGCAAAATCAATTTAATTACATTAACAGGACAGATGGTTCGGAAACGATATTCTGTACAAATTTATTACTTTTATTGTTACTAAATAGCCCATGAATCCTGTTGGCTGAGTGACTAGTGCTCTGTAACATAGGCTTCGTCATTGAGTACCGCGGGCCATGGATGTTTATAGTGGTTCGGAATCCATCTTAAACTGTAGGTCTTGGTCTAATATGACTGTTGGGCATAAGGTTGACAACTCAATCCTGTAAAAAGTCTCGTCTCTCCTGTCTCGAAAACTGCCAAAAGACAGGCGGCCTTGGTCCACCATACAGCTGTTGCGCCCATGAAGAAGAAGAAATATCCTATAACCTCGTAGATTTGTATAAACATCTACAGTTTTGAAGGCAAGAAAAAGGGTTTTGTATTTTAGATCCTATTCAAGTCTTTGACAAGATAATAACGTTGAAGATTCCATTGCTTTATTATTGTTGAACGTTTTTTTTCTAAAAGTCTTTCTTAAATAAATTGTTTAAAATAATATTAAAAATAAAGAATTTTTTAAAGTGTTTCTACCATTAATAATAAGACCTATTAGCTCAAAATACAACATTAGAATTAGTGAGAACTAACTTCTAACTTTCCTTTGGGATTCCTGATGGAAAATTGACTAGCGCTCTGGCCTTTGGTTACCTAACTTCAGGCTCGATTCCTGGCGATGACATGGATGTTTGTTAGTGATTCAGAATCCACATTAAACTGTAAATCTCGGTCTAATTAGCCTAACGTGGCCAAAACATGACCGTAGAGCGGCAAACCAAACTGGACTTTAGTTCAATTTAACATGTTTGAATGCTCTAAGGAGACTTATCTTTTCTGCACTTAACCCGCCCCTGTAAATCTTAAGGGTCTTCGAAGTACCTTGACACAGCAATGAATTTTGCTTACAAATGAGTTAATATATACCATCATTTTGCAAACTATGTATACAGGCACTATAGCATAGAACATCACTATCGTCCACAGAGATATTTAACATCGAAGATGATCATACATTAGTATGTTACAATTTTGTGATTTTCAACATAAAAAAAAATCTTTTTTTGCTTTTGTGCCTTATTTGTGAAGCATTGTTTGATTAATGTTTCGGAAAATTTCATTAAATTCAAATCTATAGAAATTTACGATTATTTTTTTCTTAAATTTTGGAAAGAATGTTTTGTTCTAAAATGATGCGTATAGTATTGTTCGAAAAATGATGTAGTTATGAAAGAAATTACGTAGATAGGAATCCTATATTCCCGTTAGAAAATCATTGACAAAGGATGTGATCTTCTAGTCTGTAATCAAATCAAAAATATTGAATTAAACATTTTTTTTTTAATATTTAAATGTTTGCTTTTTAACAAACTAAAACTGGATCATGTCCCTTATTTGAATCTTTAATCACTATCTGCAAATTATCAATTATACTTCTAATAAAATTGACATAAAAAGAGGTGGATCATGATCTGTACATTCCTACATACGTTTGATATCCAATATATCATTGAAAGATGAATAAATCTGACATTCACTCAGATTGTATTAATCTCATAGCATTTGTCTTCATTCTAGATTCAAAGGTCAACAGTTTGAAAAATTAATTTTCTATGTAGCTAAATTTCTGTATTTCAATCTCATTTTTATAAAATTTAAAATGTATTTTTTAAAGTTAGCTTCAGATCAGATGCATATATTTACTAAAATCAAAAGATATCTGTATCCTTAAATATATTTATTAATTTTTAAAGATATTCCAATCATGTCCATATTTAAAAAATATATATACAAAGTCCGCATCATATATTTTCTTTAAAGGTAAATTAGTATAGCTTATTATGCTTAAAAATATACTGAATAATATCAACAGAACAATATTAAAAAAAAAAAAAAAAACATTTTGTTCATAATTTAACTGTACATTGCCTCTATCAACATCGCATTATATTTTGAATGTAATTTAATTGTATTAATCTCATTAATTAATTGAATTAATATTAGTTAATAGAGAATTCACTTTAGGTCCCTGTCTAATATGATTGGTGGGCGTAGGGCTGACAACTCTACTCCGTAGAAAGAAAAGCATCTCTCTTCTCATCAATAATCTCATTAATCAATCGAATTAATCTCATTAATAAAATAAATCTCATTAATTAATGGAATCGATTTCATTTAGTCGAATCAACCTCATTCTTTAATAAAATCAAACTCAAATAGGATCAAATTCATCAATTAATAGAAATCAATTTTATTTAGTCTCAATCTCTTTAATTAAATAATCGAATTTCAATCAATATTTTTAATAAAATCAAACTCAAATAGAATCAAATTTCATTTATTTCTGATAGAATCAATCTCATAAATCAATTGAATTAATTAATCAAATCAATCTCATCTAATTAATGAAATTAATCATGACAAATACCACTTTTCTTGATAGTACTAAAATATTTGGTATAATTATTAATAAGATTAATATTTCAATAACTGATTCAAAACTTCATAGTATGCGTTCTTTTCTAATTTTATCCAGTTTCTTCATGTTTTTGAAAGAAAAAAATGATTTTTGTCCTTTGTACATTTGTCTGTTAGAAGTATGACTGCTACTGTATTAAAGATTCAGTTTTTTTCAAGCCATGTTTATTCACCTTGTATTTGAATGATGTGTCACGATTTAAAAATATATCACAGTAAGCTGTTAGGCACATGGAATGCATAAAAAAAATGTCTTGAAAACTTCTCTTATCTTTAATACAAGATTACACCCACACACTTACATTCGCAAGGTGACTTAAAAATGGAAAAATAAATTACAATTATATTTAAAAATAAAACTTCATTATTCATTAAAAACCATTATTCATCGATAAAAAAACATAGTTGAAATTTTTATTTATATTTAATTGGTATTTAGATTTGTGTCACTTGATAGTTATAATAAACTTAATCATTACAAAAACAAAAATGCAGCTACAGCGACTGAAAATTGTGTGATGTAGAAAATTTCAATACTCCTAAGAATGAAAAAAAAAAAAAAAAAAAAAAAAAAAAAAAACACCTAATCTTCATTATCCTGCACATCTGCCTCTTACTATCACTGTAACCATGCTTCCGCTTGTGCACTGGAGGGAGCGCCCCCTGTGGCTTACGAAAAATGATCAGTTGGAATATAATTTAATTATTCTGTGAACTCATAACTGTAAACCCATAAATAAAACAGGTAGTATCTGTCATATATTCACAAGAATATTTTTTTAAAATCAAAGTTAATTTTACTCACAATTTCGACAGTTAATTTTTGAATATAGGAATATACACATAATGTATTTTTTAATACATTGGTTTTCACTACATTATAAAATAAATATATTTTGTAAAAGTGTGAAAAATCTCACGAGCCGGAAAAATAGTCAAGGCGGGCCGCGGGTTGGTCACCCCTGGTCTACTAATGTGCACAAAAAGTAATACCAATTTTTTTTTTTCAAAACCACTTTTATTTATTTTTCCAAATTTATTTCATCGCCTTCAAAGTAATCCCCTCCGGACACAATGTACTTATGCCAACTTTTTTTCCAATCCTCAATGCATGCTAAAAAAATCATCGGCAGGGATAGCCTTCAAAGCGCGCGGCGATTCACGTTGAATCTCTTCAATCGATTCAAAACGGTGTACCCGGAGTGATATTTTGAGTTTAGGGAGTAGCCAGAAGTCGCACGGTGGGAATACGGGGGTTGTGGAACGATATAAGTTTCATTTTTGGCAAAAAAGTCACGAAGAATCAATGCAGTGTGAGCTGGCGCATTCAGTATTTTCGGTATTCGACGCGTTTGAGGCCCAAAATGGAATTGACTGATCCTTTTCAAATTCCAACATCCCCAGCAAAGTCTCTAATTGTAAATCGACAGTTTGCAAGCACCAAATCTTTAATATTTTGTGCGTGAGCTTTGTCGGCTGAGATGGATGGTTGACCAGAGCGCTCTTCGTCTTCAACGCGTTCTCTGCCTTCTTTGAACTGTTCTAAACATTTCTTTCCTTTATAGGAATGGTCACCGAATGCCTTCTGCAGCATTCTATACGTAAACATTCTATATGTAAAATCTAATGCAAGTTCTTTGCTCAATTAATTCAGACATTTCAAAAATCGCCGGAATCAGTTTTAGCGTCTCACAAAGCCAAGTGTAACTCAACACTAATGAATATTTTGACGGGACATTTCACACAGATGTCAAGCAATTTAAAAAAAGAAAGAAAAAAAAATATGAAATTCCATCAGCCCCGAGAATTTTAAATTGAAAATGGGTCTTACTTTTTGGACACAGTAGTAGATGCAACTTTCGATCAAGTGGGATAACAAACCACACACTTTTTCTTTTCGTTATCCATTTTAAATTGATAAGGATCTAGTTCTAGCTAGGTATGGGGGTAATGTGACGATATAAAAAGTATTTAGTGATTGATTTTTTACACCTTTCACCTATTTTCTTTGCATTTAATTGGTCGTTCTTATTCATATGCATTATAATTATTTTGTTTTTTAATAAGTTATTTGTATTTACATTTTATGTGTGCTTAATATTCTTGTTGTTTCTGTCTGTAATCTAGCTATCGATTTTGTGCTTAGTTCTATTGATAAGAACTGAACTGAACTGAACTTTTGTTTGCAAGTGTATCTGAATCTTACATTAAATGTCATTAAAAGGCGTCAATTACTTAACAGCGCATTTGAAGCTATCATCAATGATTTCCCATTGAATTAACTGTTATTTTGCACTTGTGCTTTTTAAATATTAGCGTCTGTTTCTATTTAGGTGTGTATCACTTGAAAAATGTAATAAACTTAATTAGTACAAAAACAATAATGCGACTACAGTGATAGAAATTAGTTTCATTAGTCGTTCTTACTCGTATGCATTATAATTATTTTGTATTTTTTATAAGTTATTTGCTTTTACATTTTATGTGAATTTTTCTCCTGTAATATTCTTATTGTTGCTGTCTGTAGTCTAGCTATTTTTCTGTATGTAGTCTAGCTGTAGTCTAGCTATTCATATGCATATTTTGAGCTTAGTTCTATTGGTAAGAACGAATCGAACTAAACTGAACCTTTGTTTGTAAATGCGTCTGCATCTTACATTAAATGTCATTAAAGCACGTCAATTACTTAACAGCTCATTTGCAGCTATCATCAATGATTTCCCATTGAATTAACTGTTATTTTACAAATGTGTTTTTAAGTATTAGTGTGTATCACTTGATAAATGTAATAAACTTAATCAGTACAAAAACAAAAATGTGACTACAGTGATAGAAATTAGTCTAATTAATCGTTCTTATTCATATGCATTATAATTATTTTGTTTTTTTATAAGTTATTTGTTTTTACGTTTTAAGCGCACTTTTCTCATGTAATATTCTTGTTTCTGTCTGTATCGATTTTGTGCTTAGTTCAATTGGTAAAAATCGAACTGAACCGAACCGTACTAAACTGAACCTTTGTTTGTGAGTGAGTCTGCTTCTTACATTAAATGTCATTAACAGACGTCAGTTACTTAACTGCGCATTTGGAAGTATTATCAATGATTTCCCATTGAATTAACTGTTATTTTACACTTGTGTTTTTTAAGTATTAGCGTCTGTTTCTAATTAACGTTTCTTGGAATAACTCTTGGCAATTATTTGGAAAAGAGTGGCATTGAATAAGGTTACACGAGTAAATGCAATCATAAGGATTTTATAAATGTCATCATTTGTGTTAGGTGACATATTTCGAGATTCGATACAAATGAATGATTCAGCTACATCTGTTCAATTTTTCAGTGTCCTTGAAAGATGGAAGAGATATAAGATGAAAGATTTAATTAATTTGAAAGGTTTATTTTTATCGCCATTTTCTAGTGTTATTTTTCTCTTTGCAATTTTTTTTTCCTCTGAAACTCTAGTAGAGTCGATGACATAGAAAGAAAAGTGTAGATTGATACTGAAACGTTACTTTATTGCAAATCATTTTACATAATTTTGATTTAAAGAAAAACAATTGGATGATTGATATTGCGGTTAAGGTTTAAAACGCTATAATCCTATTTTAATTTATTTGAAGGATTACTAACGAAATAAGATTCCCAAAATAGTAAGATATACCACGAACAGAGGCGGTTATCAGTAAGTTGTATCAGAAAAGTGCAAATACGATATTTATCTAACGTATATTATTTATTTTGTTGTGGATTGTTACAAAAGTACGAGTAAAAAGTATATAAAGACACTAGTTTACAGTATATAAATAGATTTAACAATTATTTAATGTTTCTGTTTGGTTTTGCCCTAGCAAGTGAAAGATTGACACTAAATTTTTATCCTTCAGTTTATTTGTGGATTTGTTACTATTCATCTTTGAAAATTTTTTTCACAGATACGAGTATATCTAACATATATACTAGTATCTGTGAACAAAAACATATACACGCATTTCATATATAATCTTCCAACGATTTATAGCGGCCTGATGGCCAATTGGCTAGCTCGGAGGGATTGCGGACAGTTTCTGTTGTGATGGAGCAGGTAGAAGCCTGACTTGGTATCCATATCACTGAAAAAGGATGATAGTACCTTCCGGGAGGACTTTTAGGGGAACTATCCCGCATTTGTGAATCGTAAGGGAGAAAACCCAGAAAACTCCCACAAGGTAGTCCTCACGAGGCAAGATGCTGAATGCTGAACATCACAAATACCATCGAGTCTTGTCCTTTTTTTAAAGAATGGTTACAACAAAGCCACCAGCGGATTGAATCTCAGCCCTAACGCTCACTAGCCATTGCTACTGAGCCACGGGCAAATGCTACTGAGTCTGGAAAACCTAGCTGTTAAAACTTTTAATAAGATGTATAAGTGAGAAAATACTGCTTTGAACATTTATTCCATTAAAAAATTAAAAATCATTGCAAATGATAATTACGACGGAGTCTTGATGGAGTTTGATTTTTTGTAGGGTTTTTTTTTAAAGATTCTTACATTCTGAAATAGAGCCTTTTTGTAGATTTTATATTTATTATTATTATTATTATTTGTATCTTTATATTTCCAGTAAGCACTTTTATTTTTATGATGGAGCTGTCATACATTTGCCTTCCATTCGATTTTCATCGTTATTTAATGAGAAATATTATTTCGACATTAAATTGCTTTTAAACTTATAACTTATCACTCGCCGATGGGTTTTTTGTAGGATGCATAAGTGGTAAATAAGGCCCACTGATATACAACAACAAGAAAAAAAGTTATTGACACGAGAAACAATTGCACTGATTTTAATCGCTCCTCGATTTTACCAGGTCATTGATTTTTTCCAAATAGTTTTATTGTTTCAGTCTAAAATGACGGCTACTGATTATAGACAGGATATTACGGTACTTTTTTTATTGTAAAATCATTGCAGATAAGTATGACATTTTTCTGATACATTTTTATGAACTAATGTATGAAGAAATGTGTTTTCCAATTACAATCCATTGATTTTATCCGCAGTTTTAAAAAAACATTTCTTTTAATGTAATTTTTTTGTCACTTTATATACATTTTTGTTGGTATCTTTTTATGTTTCGCAATAGAATGGGAATATTCCCTTATTTATGTATGTCATAAACAACTAATCACCGGGCGATTTTGTTTGGTTTTTCGCTCTACGGTAATTTTGGCAGCCTGATGGTCAATCGGCTAGCGCTCTGGCTATTAGTACCACAAGCTTCAGGTTCGAATCCTGGCAGATGGATGTTAGTTAGTGGTTCGGAATCCACGCTAAACTGTAGATCCCGGTCTAATTAACCTAAAGTGTGGACAAAATAACTGTAGTGCGACAAACTAAACCTAAATAAACTTAGTCATTTTAAGCATACTTTGGGCTAATTAGATCGGGACCTAAAGTTTAACGTGGATTCCGAACCACTAATAAACATCCATGCCACCTCCCACCTGAAGCCTGTGGTACCAAAGGCCAGAGCATTAGCCAGTGCTCAGACTGCTCGCCAGGCAGGACATTGCCTTCTGGGTATCCGCTGACTTTTATGTATAACTGACCTGCGTCTGCTTACCGTTTGGGAGGAAACACAGCAAACTCCCACTTTGATAGCCAGGTATAGATGAGAGAAGCTTTTACATCAGTTTTTACACTGTGTAACCTTTAAGAAAAATGTTATCTCATTTATTATAAGACATTTTTCTGAAGAATTAATTTGGTGATCATCTAGAAATTTTCACGGCATTTAATTTTTTTTAGATCTATTACTTTTGAAATTAAAATATAAAAAAAAATATTACATTTGTAGCTTTACAAATCCTGTCATATTTTATATCAAATTAAATTACTCTCTTCTGGGAATGAAATGCCTAAACACTTCCGGTGAGAAAAAAAAATGCTACAATACATTTAAAAGACATGCAAATTTATTATTGGCTATTTTGTCCATTATAAAATCTAATTCCTACGCTAATTAGGAAGGGAAATAAATTATATACGCTTCTTAATGAATTATATGGAATAGTAAAGCAAGAGTTATATATGAAATAGGTCATAATTATTTTTAAAAGGAATTATTTTATTTTATGTTTTTCGGTGAAAACAACATCCATGGCTGAGTAGCTGACTGTAATCCGTTCCGCTATTGGCGTGAATTATAGTCACTGATTTGTAAACCGATAAGGTTTGGTGGAGATTTTGATAGAAGTATTAAATCGACACACCAATTGCCTGATTGGAATTTTCCAGATTTTCATCAATATGGTAATTAAATACAAGGCAGTTACGCTTCGTATTCTTCCTATTATTTTTCTTTCTTCATATTCTTTCTATTCTGGTTGTTACCAATCCCTCTGGTGCAGGAAATTGTACATCATGTCCAAAACATCCCTTCGCAGGCGACTGGTCCATGGCTAGGTAATATACACCATATATATAGCGAGGAACCACGAAGGCTGAAGACTGACTAAACCTCAAGACAACGCTCTACGATCATATTAGACCGGGACATGTGGTTCGGAATCCACTTTAAACCATTATAAATATCCATGACTCGAACCTGGAACCCGTGGCACCAAACGCCAGATGCTAGTCACTCCGCCATTCAGGCCCATTCTGGTTGTAAAGTAGTGGAACCTCGCTGAATGCATCTTCAGTTATGCAAAATCTGCTGAAATTATTTTGTACAATAATCAAGGTGAAAATGAGGAAAATGTTTTTGAGTGAAATAAATACTTTTTCTTCCGGAATATACCAAACTTTCACGAAAGTTAAAAAAATTGTATCTTTTTTATTGCCACACATTTGCCGCGATCATCAAATGATAAACTCTTTCGGCCGAGTGATCTGTCATAACACGGTGCTAGATAAGGTGTTAAAACAAATGGAGGACAACCTTGAGGACAAGCCGTCGTAATCCCACTCAAGGTCTTAAAAGATATTGTACCCAAATATTGCTCCTATTTTTGCAAGCTATCCGAAATACGGCACTTATCTTACCATCATGATATGCAGATCTTTAATCTCATATTCAAAGAGAACATCATGGTAGTTTTCTTTGCATCATGAAAAACAAAAAGGATTTATGATTCTTTATTTTCCGACTGTAAAATGAAACAACCTTTGTAAATTTTGTAGATGTTATCTTGTTTTAATATACTAAAAAACCGTGTTTTTTTGCCACTTTGCTACGACCTTGTCCTTAAGCGTTCCTAGTTATCTATTGAAGATATATTCCGAATTGCTGAGGCAATGTTTTTTGCAAAAAGTTTCGTGACATATCACAGATATTATAAATTAAAAGTCGTGCTTAACTAGTATCTCGGGTTATATATAAAAATTACTTCTTCTCCCAACACAACTTTTTGTGAAATATCCATTATTTAAACGAGTCTGAGACTCACTTTAAATTACAAAATAGTTGACTCATTAGCATTTCTTTTGAGATAGTGGGCTTCTCAATCATATAACTGTCTGAATCAATTCAGAAAAAAAAATATCTGCCCAGTTAATTCAGAAAATTTTGCTGTAAAAAATAGCATAATTATCTTTAATATTATTCAATTTGATGAGATAATACTGAAAATGACCTTGCATTATTTTCAATGACATGTGAAAAAAATTCATTTTTATAATGAACCGGTTATTTAAGCTAAATTAAGATAAATGGTGGTGTTTTTCTCTATTTAAGGAATTGTGCATTTTTTTCCAACATATAATTTTAACTTTTATTATTATGTTAAAAGTAAAAGCATTACAATCTAAAAAGATTTAAAAATGCTATTCCTTTTTATAATGAAAAATACATTGCTAGTATCAAAGGTAACTATGCTAGTAAAGTAACCCACTAGTAATGTCCAATTTTGGTGGGCTTTACTGTTACTGTTTTGGAAAACGGAGAATGGTTTTGGTTTGTTTCTCTACGGTCATCTTGTGCACACTTTAGAATAATTAGAACGGGATTTACAGTTTAACGTGGATTCCGAACCACTCACAAACATCCATGCCACGGCCAGGATTCGGACCTGAAGCCTGGGTTCCCAAAGGCTAGAGCGCTGGTCAATTGACCATCAGACCACAGGAAAACTCAGAAGACTGGCCTGGCAATTATGATATTACCTCGCATCGTCAGTTGCATAAAGATTGTTATTCTCAGTTTAATAGAAGTTTTGTAAGGATTTTCTTCAATACGAAATGTAAATTGTACTGAATGTCCTTACGATTAGTATTACTCATTATATATAAACGACTTGATGAGTTGAATTTATTTCCTTAAAAAAGCTGTCAATAGTGGGTTTTCATTGGCTACATCGGCTAACAAAGGCAACAATTTTGATGGCTGATCAATTTTAGGCTGGTTTTGATTGATCAAAAGCAATTTATTTTTATTGGCTAAGTTTGAAAGTAAATTAATTTTTTGTACTAATACTAATGTTATGCCATTCAAAATCTGAAATAGAGCATATCTAAATGCTGAAGGATCGATACAAATCCATAATAAAAATGGGATTATTTAATAAATTTCTTTATGTCTACATCGATGGTTTTAATGCTTAAGATCGGCTTGTAAAATGTTAAGAAGTGTACTTTTTTTAATTGAAATAAATAAATTTTCTTATTTGTCAAATTGGAAGATTTTATTAATATTCTTTTATAAACTGTCAAAGATAGTTTTGGATTATTTTTCTTTGGATAGATTTCTTATGATAGAATGTTAAAGGATAATTTTCTTGGATAGATGATATATCATACATTTTTAAATATAAATAATTAATTTAAAAACATCGATATTTGATAAAAAAATATATTATGATAAGCAAATATTTATAAAAACAATAAAATTCAATTTCAATACATTAAAAAAATACTACAACAGCAATATAGGAGATAGCAATATATTTATAGTATTCAATTTACAACTTACAATAACAGTATAAAACGAAATCATAAGGGTTAAAAGGTTCCAAGAACATAGAAATTACCATCATTGTAACATTGGCTGTACAGAAAAAAAAATATGTTCAAGTCATCTTCCGTTATTCTTTTTATATATAACGCTGATTAAATAATTATGGTGTGTCACGCCTCTTTGTCGTACTAGTGGCTATTGCTATATAATTTGCCAATTATGTAACGAATTACAATTGGTCCCTTTACTGAAGAAATTGTGACATAATTTATTAGACGCTTTTAAAAAAGAAAGTATGTCATGAACTATTTATCGCTATAAAATGATCGCAAATTTTAATGTCATTGTTCTATGTATAGCATTAATTAATAAATTAAGGCTGAAATAAGAGGGGGCGCTGACATGGTAAATTCATTGCCAAATGTCACCAGAGTTCATCATTACGGAGGGGTCTATAGCACTACACCTACAAGACAGTAAAATCTTTCCATAATGTTTTCAGAAGAAGCTTTACAATTTTGTTATGCATTAGATAAGCATTTACGTAACTTGCTCGTTATTGGAAAAGCATGCTTTCAAAATGCACGTTGGTCTTCTATTTTAAATGCCACTTACTATCTGAAATCATGGAACTGATCGTAGATTAGTGATACAGAGCGAGAAATAGAGTATTTGCGATTTTAGAATAGCAATTTCATTCTCCTTCCTCTTCTTCATTGGGGCAACAGCGCCATGGTAAATCAAGGCCGTCTGTCATCTGGAAGATTTCGAGACAGATGTTTCCTTTTTAAGGGATAGGGTTGTCAGCCCTATACCTAACGCTATACAGTCATATTAGACCGGGATCTAAGTTTTAAAGTAGATTCAGCAATATCATATTTAAGTTAAATATTGTATGATGTATTACTGCGTTATGTATGCATATAAGAATTTTGCCCGACTCGTAGCTCAGTGACAACGTGCGCTCCTGGTGAACATTAGGATTGGGGTTCAATAAATTGGTGGCTTTGTTGTAGACACTGTTACAAAAAAACGAGGAGTGTCGATGGCAGTAGTGATGTTCAGCATCTCGACTCATTAGTCGGACTACCTGGTGGGAGATATCCAGTTTTTTTTTTCTGTAGGATATGAAAATGCTGGCTAGTTCTCCATAAAAGTCTTCCCGGAAGGCACCGCCCTCCTTCTTTAGCGAGCAAGTCAGATTTTTACCTACTGGTGCTCCATCACAACAGATTGTTTTTGTTCGTCACTCTACGGTCATTTTGTGCACACTTCTGGCAAATCAGACAGGCACCTACAGTTTAATATGGATTCCTAACCACTCACAAGCATCCATGCCACCACCACGATTCAAACCTGAAGCCTGTGGTACCAAAAACCAGAGCGCTAGCCAATTGGCCATCAGGGCGTCCATAACATCTTTTTACCTCCTCATGGGATGTCCTCCCCGCATTGTAGGTCACTGAGGATTAGACCCAACAACAAGGAATTCATTGCTGTTTACTTAGTTATTCAATTCTTAATTTATTCAAGAACTGGAAGAGGTGTGGATAATTTTTCTGCAAACTTAATCATGAATTTATTAACTGTAATGTAGCTACATTATATATAATTCCAATACCAATTAACCTGAAAAATTATCCAATTACATTTTATGATTTAAGGATGTAAAAATCCAATCATCCATTTCTTACTGTGGAAAAAAATAACAAGGGCATTTATGATTTTAAGTTCTCAAAAACCAGCCTTCCTATCAAATTATCCAAAACTATTTACGATTTAAACTTGAATTTCTCAATGAACCTGCGTTTGAATTCAAAACCTGCTCTTGGTCAAATATAGTATTTGTAACTAAAAGATGAGAAGAGAGAAAAGATGTTATTATCCCATATTTTATAGTTTATTAACTTATTAACCCATACTTATTAAAATTTCTTTTTATATCTATTTTAGTATCTAATTTTTTAATCAATCTATTTCAAAGAAATGAGCCTCAAAAATAGCTCTTAGTTAATTAAGATAGCAATTTATGTAGTTCTTCGAAAATGATTTAATATGATTTAAGGACTACTAATTGACTCGGGGAACAAAGAGTTCTGTGAAAAAGACAACATGTACTTAACCGTTAATTTAAAGTATAATACGAGTTCCACTTTATCAAGTCAATGATTCTAGTCAAGTGAAAGAAAGAATTAGACGTTTATTAAAATTTTTAATGTATGAATATGCTCTGATTGGACAAAAGATATTAAATTTTGTCGTTTATTTTCTGGCTTTAAATAAATTATACTCATTTTGATCTTTTTTAGTGAAATTTATTCCCCAATTCAATACTTTTAAATTGAAAAAAAAATGTTCCTTCTGGTCTGCATAAAAAACGAATCTCAATGTCATGTAGATTGAAAATGTAACTGAGACTTTTGTGTCATATTTTTTTTTATAGCTGTAGGTTAATTATAAAAAAATGAACAACAACAACAAAAAATCTATCATATTAGTGTACATAGATAAAGAAATAAATTTTTAAATAAAAGTTTTATATGAGCGCTTTCCATATTTCAAAATACCCTAATAAACAAATTATTATTTTGGATTTTTAAGTGTCTTCTATAATTTATTTATTTCTCAATCGTTTTAAAAACATACATTCTGTGCAGTGACACAACAATAGGGTAGCAAGACTGACAAATTGGCAGAGATTATTTTAAAATAAAGTAAAATTTATTAATTCTGTATTTAATAAATTTAAATTACTAAAGTGATAAATAAAAAAAATGTGCGTCAAGACTTTGAACTCATTCATTTGCATGAAAAAATAGATCACATTTGTAAGTAATACATGGTAATAAAAACAATTACTTTGTTTGTCACTCTACGGTCATTTTGTGCACACTTTAAGCTAATTGGACCAAAAAAAAAAAAATACTTTCCATATTCTTATAAAATTCTCTCATCTGCAAGATAGAAATTGAATTTTTTTTGTTTTTGTTTGGCGCGTTGATAAAACCAATTAAAAAAAATTATTTGAATACATACGATAAATCAATGCCTGGAATTTGAATTTAAAAGATTTTGAGTTGAGCTATGGAACATTGCAATCACAATGAAAAGAAAAGAGGAATGCGCTCAAGATAACTTTCAGGAAAGTCATTAAAAGTTTGGTTTGTCGTTCTTGGGTCCTTTTTTTGCTCATTTTAGGCTAATTAGACCAGACCCACAGTTTAACATGGATACCTAACCCCCAACTAACATCCATGCCACCACCAGGATTTGAACCTGAAGCCTGTGGTGCCAAAGACCAGAGCGCGAGCCAATTGGCCATCAGGCCGCTTAAAAACAATTACGCACGGGTAATCCCTATACCAGGGACTTCCCTGATTTCTGGTTCGTGAATAGATACTTAAAAATAAAAATTGGAAATTCCTGCTGCCTCCCATGTGCCACTGGGCCTTTTTTAATTCACTTGATTCTGCAATAGATTCTTACAAAATTAAAAGTGGAGAATCCTCGCTTTCTGGAAATTAGAGATTTACCAAAGTATCAGATGGTACAGTTACGCCACTGATTCTGTGACAATTTAAATACAGATTCTAACTAAAAATGTTTGCTTCAGCGGTTTCATAACAAAAACTTTAAGCAAATTCTTATTAATCTAAGATCCTTCCCTTGATTCTTAGCTTTTGGAACATTCGTTGATGAATTATTAATTTACCTAATTTCCAGTTTTTGCAAAAGAAAATTACAAAATTTTAGTGATACAGGTAGTTTTTATGGTGATAATCGATAAAAATTTAATCATCGTGACAACATTTTATGTTTTTTCCCCGTGTTCTAAGTTGGATAACATTTATGAACAGCAACCATCTAACTGAAATTGTCGTTATTTTCTGACCTATAAACCATGCATCACATGGTTTGGTTTGTCGCTCTATTATCATCTTGTGCACACAAGAGCTAGACAGACAGGACCAAGAGTTTAAAGTGAATTTCAAACTACTAACAAACATCCATGCCACTGCAGGATTCGAATCTGAAGCATCAGGTCACTAGCCACTTGGCCACCATGCATTATATGTTAAAAACATTTAGTTCTAGGCCATTGATATTGTACATTTTTCTAGTTTTTTTAGTTGCTTCATTTTAAAAATAATACTAACACTTATTTTGCTTTTTTTTTTTCTTGTAGCATTTAATATTTAATTTTTAAGATTACATGTGGTTGTTTCATAATTTTGTTCTGTTTTTTTTTATAGGTGGCTAAATCCATTATTCTTAAAAGGTAGAAAAGGCAACTTAAAATTATCTGATATCTATGACTGTCCACCAGTTGACTCTTCGGAAAAAGTCGGGGAAAAAATGCAGAGGTAAGATTAATTATCTTATAAACAGGCCAAATCGCAAAATAGGGGCCGTTGAGATTTGGCGACTTTTTTGTCGCCAAGTGCGCCGATAAGTCGCCAAGTGCGCCGATAAGTCGCCAAATGAGGTCACCCGCATTTCTTGTATTCTTTGCAATTCACTTATAATCGCATGCCTTTTCTTGGCGCACTTTGGCGAAAAGAATTTTTGATGCCAAATCCCAACAACTGCCCCGATTTTGCCAAAAAACAAATATATTGTTCATTTTTTATTTGCCTGATTTCCGTTGTAACAATTCTATAAATTAAGTTCTATTTAACTTAAAGGTATAATGTTTTTGGTATCATAAATAATTGAATATATAAATACAAATCTGAGAAATAAAACTTCGAAGTTAATAATTCAACGCTAATAATAATAATTCAAATAGCAACTTAACCGATGTTAAAAAGGAGTAATAGATAAGTGTTACATTATTTTAAACATCAATTAAAATCAATATCAACAGAAAAAAATGATGCAATGAAGTATGTATAACATGTATGAGTGAAAAAAATGCATGAGCATTCTTTAGAAAAATATTGTGAAAAGAGTAAATAAGGTTAATTACGATAGGCGAAAATTATGTAACAATTATTTAACTTACAAAAGTTTAAGTTACAAAAGGACAAACATCAAAGTTAATTTCAAAAAGAAAATTAAAGGTGTCACATTCAAACACAATAGAGAGTTCTTATGCATTTCTGAAGAAGTTCGTTCTATTTACAGAGGGCGCTGTTGATGCGCTGCAGTAGCTGTTGCCACATATGCAAAATGAGCAGTTACAGTCTTATTTTCTTCTTCTATCAGTTAGTTTTGTAATTTAATATATCTTTGCACAAATACAGTAGTTCTTCTGTGTTTGTAATATTGAAAGAATTTTTACAAGTAGTTATAGGAAAAACTACTCCTTAATTGTAATTTCTTTAATTGTACTTTTTTTAAACATTTTTTTCCGGCAGAAAATCAGAATTATTGTTACTTTTTCAAATGAAGGTCCCAGATGAAATGTGATTAAGTTCGCATATGATTTACGAGGTATCTTCCTAAATATGGCGACTCATCACATTTTGATTGACATTGAGTTTGGCGACATTTTTACATTTGGCTCGAAAGGGATTTTTTTTCCAATGGAAAATTATCGAATATTTTACAATAATTTTTGGCCATATTAAGTGGCCGTAAATCAACAAATTATCTGTATTAAAAGCAAATAAATATTTACATTTTTCTTTAGTTAAGTCTTAAATTAATAAAACGGTATTTTTCAAAATTATGAAGTAATTGCTGTATCAAATAAGTTTTTTTTTTATTCAATTCATATAATGTTTGCTAAAAGGCTTTATTAATTTTAACTTGGAATTCAGGCATATAAATGTAAAATTATATTTCGTATAAATATACATTACTTCCTTTACAAACATTATAATTCACTGACAAAAATGCAAAGAACATTTCTATAAAATAAAGTTGATAAATAAATTTATAATTTTTCTGCTGAATTATTTTTTTAAAAAAATTTTTGTGAAATTTCCCGCAACTGAACAACTTGGTTTTTGACATGAATAATTTAAATTCCAAAACATCGCATTCTTGGATGATATTTTAGAATATTGGTTAATTAAAAAAAAAAATGCTAAAATTTTTTTTTTTATTAATTTCTAATTTTTGTTTCTTGTTTTTAGAGAATGGGACAAAGAATTGAAAAAAATGAAAGATGGCAAAAAACCCAGTCTTGTCAAGGCAACGGTTCGAGCGTTTGGTCTCTTTTATTGTCTTAATGGACTTTATACGATGATTGAGGTGAGTCAAACTTAATCTTGTTTTTGGTTCTGACGAATCAGTTATTAATTATACAAAAATATGAAATTTTCAAAAGTAGGTACCAGAAAGAAAATATTTATATCAATACTATATTTATACCAAAAGTATAAAAAAAATTATCAAACTAATTAAAGTAACTATATTGTAATTGTGTGTGTTTGGTTTGAGTTACTTGTGACACAGATTGGAGAACTTAGATTTATTTACACACGCACAAACACCACACACTTACAATTAGAGACATACAATATTTAACACATTTTAAAGACAGATAATTAGATGTAACCATGCTTTCTCATACACATTGGCAAGAGCGCCTCCCTGTGGCATTCAGGAGAAAGGGTCCATAAACCTTGAGACTCTCGCCCATATAAATATAAAATATAGTGCAACCCCGCGCATTTAGTTAGCGCGTTAGCGAGTGGAAATATATTTAGCGCAATTTTGCGTATTAGTTGGAAGCACGGTTACAATGTAATATTACGTTTCGAAAAATGAAATTTGAGTGGAAAATCTACCAATATAAAAGATTTTTGAAAATTATAGTATTTCTCTATAGTAGATACCTAAATTGACATTCTCAAATGGATATTATTAATTGCCAAATAATTCTGAAATATTTCCTTTTCAGAAACTTAATATAAAATTCCCTGAAATATTTTCGAGGCGTAAAAATTTAATGTAATATTTTGCTGAGTTAAATAATGTAGATTGGAATATAAATGTTAAATTTAAGATATAAGAATTTATTATTTCACGAGGACGTTTTCTATTAAAAAAAAGTTATCAACTTTTGGTGATAAGTAATAATATTTTCAATTATTTTAACACATTATGTATGTACTAAAATTGCTATAATTAATAAAAGATTTAAGAAAAATTTAGAAGAATTGCTTTAAAATATCGAAAATTTAAAAATTTAAATTAGTTATTTTTTTTATCTAATTAAAAAAAAAAAATGATTTTTATATTATAAACAAAATTTTTTACTTCCTTATAATAAACATAAAAATATGAATGTCGTTATTTTTGTGTATTGGCGCTCACACTATCTATAGCACGCAGTTAAATAATTTGAGACTTATCATGGCTACTCAGAAAAGAGCCTTTTTGAAATTTATTTAAAGAAATTAACATGTAAGACATAAACTATACTGAAGTTGGATATCATATTGGAAAATACATATGTATACTATAATGAAAATAAGACCAACAATATACAAATTAACCTAAATTCAGAAAAAATGCATTTGTTGAGTTTAAGTGTCAAATTATGTTCATGAAATCTTTGAGAAATAATTTGGGTATGTTTAAAATATTCTACTCTGTTGTGTGATGCTACAAGAATATCATCGATACATGTAAAACAGAAGTTCACGAAGAACTGAATGGATGAAATATTGGAGTCACATTAATGTGACCGCCACCTACTTTCGACGTCAACGTGAAATAACCAATCACAAAAGGCAGATGGCAACACATTGCAGTGGGGTGTATATAAAGAATTCCACTTAATACCACTTAAATATCACATTCCACACTCCACTTAAAGCCAGCCAGGGACCTGAGTGGCCGAGTGGCTAGCGCTCTGGTGCTCGGTATCACAGGTTTCGGGTTCGAGTCCCAGTGGTGACATGGGTGTTTGTAGTGGTTCGCCATTTTAAACTGTAGGTCCCGGTCTGTTTAGCCTAAAGTGTGCATAAGATGACCGTAGAGCGTCAAACCAAATCAAACCACTTAAAGCCAGACTATGCAAGATTGTATATTCTGGTTTTGACAGGTGGTCACATTAATGTGACTGGACAGTATAGTTATACTGTTTCTTATGCGGCGATACTGTCCCCTTGAAGACAGTGGAATGGTCAAGGGCGTATGATAGTGGTCTTGGGTGCTTTGAGGAGGGGGGTGTTTAGAAAAATGTGAAAGAAAAGATGTTTAAGAATGTTAATGTTAAGAAAATAACGTGCTTTCATTGGAAAGCATAAATAAAAGAGGACGAGATTGGAAAATTCAGACAAACTATTGATACATGTTTTACCAGCCTTAGAAAAACTTATATGAATAGTTTTAGTGTTAGTTTAGTCTTATTTTCCTGATAAGCACGTAAAATGGAAGTTAAAACTCATCGGCGGTCAAGTTCGCCATTAGATCTTACGAAGAAAATACTGATAGATGAGTGCGTTAAGTTTAAGAATATATTAATCGTTAGGATTAATTCATTGATAGTAATGCATCAAGTTCATCTTTTACATATTTACAACATTTTTATTTACTATGTTTTAAGACCTAAAAATAATGTAATTTATTACTTTGTTTGTTCTCTTAAAGAACGTACATTTCGAGGGATATTTTTGAAAAACAGGAGGTGGTAGAACAAAAAGTTTTTGAACTACTGCTGTAATAGAAAGGAAATAAAAAAAGAATAGGAAGTAATTGGAAAATAAAAATAACAATAAAGAATAAAAAAAAATATTCAAATTTGTTGCGATGAATAATTTGTTGGCAATACTGAATATTGAAATTTCAAATCAAAAGTATCGTGAACCAAAGAGCAATCTTTAGAATATTTTTAATGGGTGAAAATACTAGAACAAAAAGTAGAAAACCTGTCAAGCCATTAAATATTCATGTAGTTAAGTTATGTATAAAATACAAATTAATCTACTCTTATCTCACGAAATTATGACTCAAGGCTTATTATGGAGGCACACTTAAGAATACAAAATGTGGAAAATATATGAATAGAAAAAAATTTGTGTTAATATGAAAGATAACACCAATAAGTAATATAATTAAGACTATGTAAGAAAAATAAATTAAATTTTTTTATAAACTAAGTTAAAATATACAAACTAATTAAATAATAAATGATGCGAAAATCGATTTGAATTAGATTAGCTTTGAAATGAAACATTTAAAAAGGACTCGTCGGCTTAAGAATTACGCTGGTTTATGGATATGGTGTAGATGTTGATGTCGACCAAATGGGATAAGAAACCACAACAACAAATATGGGATTAAATACGAGAATGAAATTAATATTTTTGAACGTTTTTTTGCAAGACATATTTAGTGTTTCAAGAAGCGGCGACACTTTTCAAATGTCTTCTATGAAAATTATCTTTCATGGTAGGGATACAATTATTTCGTTAGAATTTATTCGATCCATTACTTTTAATTCCAAATAGTGTTATGAATAACAAATGAAAATTCATAATAATGAACATTCATTTAAAGTTAAAATTTCAATTTATTTATTAGAAATAAGTTAATTCTTCAACTTCCAGTATATACACTTGGCACTGGCCAGTTAAGAATTGAGACTAAAATCTGACTAAGAACATCTGGAAGCGTTTGATACATGCTTTTTATTGAAGAAGAATGAAACCAAATAATAATAAATATCACAAAGAATAACTATATTTATATCCAAAAATTAACCAATGAACAAGTGATCGGTTAAAAGATACCGATTCCAACACTTTATTTGATTTGGACTTTTGCGTATTTGTATAATTATAGAATTGTAAGAAACACATTTAAAATTTGGATTCGTGCAAGATTCCTTTAAAATGTTGCGTAAAATATAATGATATTTTGTTTCTCTCTGAAACAAAATATGATTATAGTAAATTCTTTTAAAGTCTCCCTTAATGTCTTAAGTGTTAAAATACTTGTTAAAATTGATTAATATATGTATTTATTATCTTTGCGAATTCCATCCTAAAATTCATAAAAAAAAGCTAAATTATGTCTGCATGGTGTTATATATTTTTTAGTTAATTATACATAATCAGAAAATTACCAGCTTTAAAACGAGCAAAATTATTGTAAACTGATCATTTTTTTATTGAGTTTCATTTGTTAAAGATGATGCATTAAATTTAAACTACAACTTTTTCAGTATTAATTTAGTTCACAGAAAAAAATTGGAACCAGACTTTGTCTAGATTATGTTAGTTAAAATAAAATTGGAACCAGATTATGTCTAACATATAATCTGTCTAAATCTTTAGATCTTTTCATTTTACTTTATGGAATAAAATAATAAATAAATAAACAGCAAATGAAGGAATATTGACGAATTCAAAATATTGACAGTAATGAATGTCATTGAAATATTTAATATTTAATTTATAATACCAATTAACATGCTACTTAAAAGTAATACATAAAATAATTAGCGGGTTCATATTTCATTAGAAAAACATATTTGAAAGAACTAATTCTGTAACCATACATATTTTTTTTATCTATAGCAAAGCCTCTTCCTTTTTCAAAGATTGCAATAATTTAACCATTCTTTCATTCCTTGAAAAACTTCCGATGTTTACGACCGCCATATATTTTTTTTCGCAATGACATTGACATTTCGCATGCATTAAATCAGCTCAAATTATTCAGCAGCTTTTCAAAAGCATCGAAATGTTATGTTACATACACAGTTGTTGACATTCAAAGAAAAAAAATAATAGTTTGGAGTCGTCCACTGCATGTATAACACATTTGAAGGTTAATTGTTTACGGTTATGATTTTTTTTACATGCAATTTTCACTGAAAGAATGCATTGCACCGAAATGGTCCACTGACTTCCCCGAAAACCGCTTTCTCCCATTAATCCGGATTAAGAATCGCATGGCTCACTGACTCTGAGCCCACTTCAGAGAAGAGCTTCGCCTGGACTGTGGTGACTTTCGCATTGTCATTTTGCGAAATTTTAATAACACTGATCCACTACGGCGTACGCCGGTCACGATTTTCACGGCCAACGGTATGAGATAACGGCTTTTACGGAAATGAATTTGCTTTTGCATAATCTCAAATACAATATGATTTTTGTAACTGAATGAAAAGGTGCTGTTTAGGAAGTCCTTTTTTATTTCTTCTCAAGGATTGATTTTAATATCAATAGCTTGAGTATGAATTTGTGAATCAGTTTAACTGAACCAGTGATTTCTTTCAACAATGACATGATTTCTTTGTTATGACACTTCTCCGTACTGAGATGTCGTTTTTAATTATACTTCTTGGCGGCCTGATGGCCATTATTATCTAGCGCGTTAGGCTTTGGTACCATAGGCCTCAGGTTCGAATCCTGCCGGTGGCATGGTTGTTTGTTAGGGATTCGGAATCCACTCTAAACTGTAGTTCCCGGTCTAATTAGTCTAAAGTGTGCACAAAATGACGGTAGAGCGATAAACTAAAATAAACGATACTTCTAAGAGGAAACTCCAAATCTAAGCATGTAAAAGTTTATAAATTTAAGACTTATGTTACAGTTTAGATAAAAATTTTATATTTTTAAAGTGCTTAAGTATTTTCAAAACATTAAAATATTAATTTTTATTAATGAAATGAAATGAAACTAAATTTTAATAAATAATAATAATCTGTATAAACAATTAATGCTTAGTATAAAATTAATTTTTATAAATAATTAATACTTAATAAAATTAATTTTTATAAATTATTATTGTTTAATTAAATTAATATTTAACAAATAATTACTACGATTAATTTTTTAATTTAAAATTAATTTGCTTAAACCAACATTATAAAACATGTTAATTTTAAAAGATTGTGTTTAAATTTCCTCAAGAAATATTTGTCTGGTTACACCTAATATTACCTTAGGCACTTATACTTTTGAATCTATACTTAGTTTTAAATACTTAGAATCAGAAATTAATTGTCAAAATAATATCTTACTTGAATTGTGTCTGCCAATAGGGCCTTTTTGGGGTAAGAAATCTGTTTAAATCACAGTTCATAAGTAGAAAAATTAAATTATTGTTATATAAAACCCTTATTAGACCTATTTTGGTCTATGGCTCTGAAACTTGGACTTTAACAAGATCTGATAAGGCCCATTTGGATATATTTGAGCGGAAGATTTTAAGGGCTATAATTGGATTGTTAGGGAAAGTGATTGTTGGAAAAGATGCTACAACGCAGAAATTTAAAAATGCTATAAAGACCCAGATTTGCAAAATTTATTAAAATAAATAGATTAAACTGGGCTGCTCATGTATTTAGAATGAATGATTTAAACCCTGTAAAATAAATGTCCCTGTGGCAAAACCACAGGGACAAAGAGAAAGAGGATGGCCCAAGTTGCGATGGATAAACGCAGTAGAAAAAGATTTTGCTCTACTAAAGGTTAAGTATTGGAGAACCATTGTCACCCAGAGGAATGCACGAAAATCTTTTCAAAGGAAAGCTTGATGCACTCTAGGCTGTCGTGCTATTAATGATGATGATTAAATTTCATTTTGAAACAGTAGGCGAGTACTATTTTCGAAAGCAGAATGATTATTAATCCTTGACATTTTTAATATGTTATGGTAACATTTAAAAATGTATGTCTTAATTGGCTTTGCGATTGTTAAAAATTTAACTCATACCTTTCTTATCATTTCCAATTTTTTGATATAAACTACATTGCTTAAAAGGTCAATTTATTGTTATCAATTTGTTATTATGTAGTTATCTAAATATGTGTCTTATATAAATTTAAAAATAATGTAAATCGATCTGATTTCAATTTAATTTAAATTAAATTATATGCTCAAGAAATCTTGAGAGCTTATTATTGCAGATTATGCTATCGATTCTAAAATTCCAGAGATTAGGAGCATTCTTAATTCTGCAACAAATTATATCTGATTCTTATACTAATGAGAATATTTATTATTTTAATCACTTAAAATATTTGCTGCATTGAAATTGTAGCAAATATGACTGTTTACTAATTTTTATCATTTGTAATCAATCGTTTTAATCAAACTCAAATTATTAATTATGTTAAACCTGATGAAATTTTTATTTTTGTATCTGATCAAAAACATATTAATAGCATATATCCGAAGTTAAATTAAAAATATAAAATGGAATAACATTATTTTAAAACTGGTTTTTTTACGCATAGAATACTACTCATCATCATGACAGTCATTGTAGTTAATGTCTCATTTTATGTCATTCTGTGAATTATTATATTTATTGTTGAATATATTATATTTTTGAATATACTTGTTGTTCACAAAGTATCATTATGAAACATTTTTGCTACTTTGTTCGTGATAATTTGTTCATATTTGAATGTTTCATTTAACACTAATTTTATTTAATTTTTATAAATGAAATAAATATTCTGTATTTAATAAAAATTGTTAAGAATAAAAGTTTTAATATTAAATAAAGGAATAATATTCATTTTTGAATAATAATAATAATAATAATAATTTATATTTTTGAACATAACTATTTGAATATATTTATTATTTGCAAAGTATCGTTATGGAACATTCTTGCTACTTTGTAATAATTTGTTTTTGTTTTTTAATGTTTCATTTAACACTAATTTTATATAAATACTAGTTGACCCGGCAAACGTTGTTTTGCCATATACATTATTTCTATAAAATATTTTTTTAGTTAAATAAATAAAAAAAAAACTAACTTACTATAAGTGTGTGGAAATGCGGTTATGATTGGAAGAGGAATGGAACGTTACAGACAATGACGGCCTATAAAATGATAATACACTAACCATTTATTTATTTCATCCTTTATATTTTATTAAATTAACAAATATATTTTAAAATTACATTATATAATAGGTGTATATACATCAAAAATAGTTATTTGCATATTTACTACTAATTATGGCAATAAAAAATAATCAACATCAGTCATCAGTGCAATGGAGTGTACAATATTTTTGGTTAGTCCGTCTTTAGCCTGGATGGTTTAGTGCCTTTTAAACTGGATGGTTTACCCACACGCGAACATGCCACGTATAGTTGTCCGTGGGAAAAACATGGTGGGCCCGAATCTAAGCCACAGACAGACATCGTTTGGCCTTACGACTTATTGATTACCATTGGGAATGCCAATCTAATTGGAAATTGAATACGTTTGAATTCAATTGGCACATCTGCGGGAATCACAGGGATTCGTGGCAGTAATATATTTTCTCCTCGGTACTTGCCATTCAAAATGCTGGCTTCGATAACGTTTTTCATAGAGTCGTATGAACGGTGTGTATCAGCAATGAACTGAAGATTATTATCTCGTCTTCGAATCACGATTTGTCGCGAAGCTGTACGGTCGCCAACCATGATTCCGGCAACGTCGTCAACAACAGGTGCATTGAATCTACGTATGTGCTCTCCAGCTGGTGTTTTATCAGGATTGATAACAATAGCGTGATTATCACTTACTAATTTGGGCATGTGAGATTTAAATAATTTTAACAGTTCATTGTGCTCATTCAACAGAGCGTCCAGCTCGCTGATGATGAGCCTGGCAAAAGGTGAATTGAGGTTATTGTAGTCGCAACGTGCATCCACGCGACTGGAGAGTGCGCGTTCGGAGTCTTCAGCTCCCGGAGTTCGGAGTCTTCAGCTTTTACATAAAATAAATTTGTAAAAATTTATAAGATTCGTCTGGTATTGGCAGCAATGAGCCCACTTTGTGAAAAACTTGGCCTTTGATTTTGAACGTCGAATTAAATTGTTGACCGTTTGCAGCATTATTTTGAACTATTTCTGTTGCTCCGAAAAAAAATATGCGAATTGACTTCAGGTACAGGCTAGAATCTGGATCCGTACAGATAAGTAAGCCGTGCAAGGGTTCAGGTGGTGTTTCAATTTCCGGTAGTTGCACTTTTCCTGATGCGCAACAAAATCCGGCTGGCTCATTTTTGAATTTAAGTGCATGACAATGCGGACATTTTTTGTCCATGGTACCAATGTCCACTTTGGAATGAGCTTAATATTCAACATCAGGCTCATACTGGAATGCTAGTCGAATTAGTGAATCCGATGTAAATGATCGATGTACTTGTTGGCGTTGTTGGTCAATTGCTCTACGTGTGTTGACTACGTATCGGCGCACTTGTCTTTGTTCTGATCTTTTTTGTCGATTTCTTTCATCTCGTACCTCTTGCGATTATGATTCACGAAAGTGTGCCATGCTCACATCCCACTTCTATGTGCTCTTATATTTTGCATGCCTGCCCTTTTTTTCGTGCGACGACTCAAATTGGGCCCTTTGCGTCTTGCTGGCATTATTAACTGTAAATAAAACATATAAATATATCAAATTAAAGTACTTAACGGTGAAAAACAGTAAAATATAATTGTATTTTAAACGTAAAAACGAAAGTCACTAACAGACATAAAATTTTACATTATCTCTTTCAAAATGAAGTTTATGCTTTCGAATTGCAAATAACACTTACTTTACTGGAATCTCAGTTTCGCCACAATAAAGTAAATTTCAACACAATTACACTCGTAAGTTAAAACGCAACAACAGCCATCTTTATTTTTCTTAGTACAATAATAAAGTTGCCAATTTTGCTTAACTAAACATTAACACACGCTACACGTGTAAATATAATTTAATGCTACACGTGCAAATATAACAGTATTTGATCTCTTATTAATTGACTTACCTGTAACAATGATAAAACACGTAAATATTTCTCTTTTAAATGAAAACTATTCCCACAAAAAAGTTGCGTATAATATATACAGGTAAAGCAACGGCCGTTGTTGGCGCGAGCTCACAACACGTGTTGATTTATATAAGATCACTTAATTAAATAAAAGTCAAAAAAAAATGAAGCCGATTAAAGACTTTAATTTTTGTTTAAACACACGTGCTGTATTGTCATGACTAAAAAATTAAAAAAAACACTACATTGTTGCCGACTACATTGTTTGGCGAAAGAAATTTTAAAAAATATTTAGGGGTGGACCACCCTTATCACTTAGGGGTTTAAAAAATAGATTACGACCGATTCGCAGACCCATCAAATATGTACAAAAATTTTCATAAGAATCGGTCAAGCCGTTTCGGAGGAGTTTGGCAACAAACACTGTGACATGAGAATTTTATATATTAGATATCAACTAAAATAACTATTCTGTATTTAATAAAAGTTGCAAAGAATAAAAGTTTTAATATTAAATAAAGGATGTCTGAAATTTTTTTAAAAATTTAATATTGTACTAGTAAGAGATTCGTTATGCACACAAAAATGTATTTATGACAAAATAAATGTTTATGAAAAGAAAGTTGATAGTTTTAGTTAAAATCGTCTAAAATGATTTTTTTAAAAGTTCCTGAAACATTAAAAACCTGGATAAATTATGATTTCAATTTTTTTGATAAAATATAGAAAAATAAAAAAAAAAATGTTACCGAAAATGTTGTAGTACATAATAAAATAAAATTTAATTTGATTCGAGATGATTAAGCTAATTATTATTACTAATTACCAGGATAATATTGCTAGTAAGTTAATAAGAGTTTAAATAGCAAAAATTGTAATCGTTATATGGTGTTTGGCTGGTAATTTTAATACTACGAATATGATTGAGATGCTTTTAATATAACGACTAAAATTTTCTAAAATCTGATAAACAACATTGTCCATTATAAAATAGCAGATCGCTATTAATGTATTTTCGTTTCAAAATATGATATATGGATCAGCAAGGTTTGTAAAAGTCATTTAATAGTTACTTTACATATAAATTCTGCTAAATCCCGTTTCATAATAAATCGAAATTCGTAAACACATTTTAATTTCCATTCCTTTTTATATTTTTGTTTTGCTCACCTAGAAAGAAACACTGAATTTCAACTACTTATAAGAATCAATTTACGTCAAAGAGATTAGATGGCCGTGCGAGCAGTGCAACATTTTCCAATAAATTCACTACGGTTCGTTTGGTTCATTGGAAAATGATATCGATGGAAGTAATTAGACTACAGATAATACGATTTCTTAAAAAATAAGACCGTAAATTTATACCGTACCTCTACCGTAGATTTATTGTTATTTATCTTTTTTTGAGCTTGGTATAACTGATGGCTTATTACTGATAATTGGATATCGTTATAAAATATTAAATTATTAATTAAATAAGTTAAATTAAAACAATTTTTATATCTGAATACGAAATCTTTTACAGATTCATCAGTCATCAAGCGTAAATTATGTTCTTTCATATTTGCGTATTAGTTTTACTTTTTATTAATATATCCTGTAATGACTGCGGCCTGATGGCCAATTGGCTTTGGACTTCAGGCTGGAATCCTGGCGGTGGCATGGATGTTGTTAGTGGTTCGGAATTCACGTTAAACTGTAGGTCCCGGTCTAATTAGCCTAAAATGTGCAAAAAAACGACAGTGGAGCGACAAAGAAAACTTTCAGAAAGAGTTTTGCTATGTTGTAAGAATTTATCTCAAATTAAATTCCATATTTGTCCAGCATAAAAACAATTATTAACACGGAAAAAATGGAGAAAGTATTTTTAAAATTGAATTACATGCTTTAGTTTCATAGAATATTATATTCTATTTTTAAATTGACATATTTAAATATTAATCGTGATTTATTATTTATTTATTTACTTTTTGAGATATAAAATTAAATTAATAATACTTGAATAATAAGTTGATATTTAATGAAATTAAACTTTTACAGTTCCTGTGAAAAAAATTAGAGTAAACATGTTAAAAAGTTTAACTTAAAGGAATTGATTAACAGAATAATTATAAATAAAAAAGTAATAATTTAATTAACCTATTAAACTTTTACAAAGTAATTTCAGAATTTTCAAACATTATACTAAAATATATTATTCAATTTATTTAAAAATATCTTTTAATTATATTCGAAGATTTATATATAAATTTAAAAGGTGAATTTAGAGCATTTAATACAGACATATATATCCGAAAAAATATTTTGAAATATGTTTTAACTCCTATAAAAATTTCAATAAAAATATGCAACTCATATTTGTTTCTTATTAATGTATGTTTGATTCCTAAGTTGTAAATTCTACATAATGCATATTTTGAAACAATATATAGCCAATTAATTAATTTTTACATATGTTTGAATAATAACAGTAACATAAGTAATAATTTAAATTTAGCATTGCAGAAATCATGTATTTAATATTTTTAGCTTATTCTAATATTATTTTAATAATTTTAATAATAAGATTTTGTTAATACTTGTAGATTATATTAGTACTTGTATATTATATTATTACTTCTATATTATTTGTATAATATATATGATACTTAACTATGTTACTTGTACAATATATGTATAACAAGTAATATAGTTAAGTATCAAGTTTAACACAAGTTATACATGGCAGTTAAGTATCATATATGACAGTTAAGTATAATATAGTTGTATAACATACTATGTATAGCAAGTAATATAGTTAATACTTGTAACTTGTTAACATATTACTTGTATAACATATATGATACTTGACAGGAATGCTTCATTCACGTACTGCAACCTATCTTCCTGGGATACCTTATTGAGCATTTCTCAAGGATGAGAAGATTGACCATGGACGAACTGTACATTTTCACTGCGTGTGTGTGTCTTTTGGCCGCCATGTTTGTGTTCACTCATCACAAGTATTTCTTTGGGGCTCAGAGATGTGGCATGCGCTTGCGAGTTGCCTGCTGCAATCTCGTGTATCGAAAAGTAAGTGAATCTGCTCTTTAAAGACCATTTGTTTATATTTAAAAAAATAATTGTAATCATTTTTAACGGCTATTAAATGTGTTTTCCATTTCAGGCTTTGAAGCTCAGTCAGTCATCTCTAAGTCGCACCACAGTTGGACAGATGGTCAATCTCTTATCCAATGACGTGAACAGATTTGATCAAGTGAGTTCCTGTTTTTATTTGAATTTATGTTGAGTTAAAAAAATTTCTAATTATAATATTATTTATAACAATAGTTTAACGTAGTAATGGTTAATTTACGCTTTTACGTGATGCTCATTGGTTGTCTATTTCTTTGGCTACAAGTGGCAGTCAAAATGCGAATAAAACTTTGCTCTCTTATATAATGTTAATTTTTGACGTTCTTGAACGTATCAGCAACATAATTGCAAAAATATTATTATAACATAATATTAATTAATTAAACATTTAAGACAGTGGTAGAATTTAAAATCTTTTAGAAATATGTATTTCCTAGTTTTTTGAAGTAGATAAATGTGTTGTTAATATATTTATTGCATTAATCTGTCATGCATTTTCCTTATTTAATTGCTGATCCCATCCAAACGGCAATCATTATTGCTATGTGGATTCGCATCATTATTGCTTATTCTTCATCATTTTTTTAATCATTATTGCTTATGTCAGCCACGCCGTTATACACATGTTTTTGCTGTGCATTCTTTTTCAAGGAATGATGGGCAAAGTATAGTTAAAAGTAACAGTTAATTTACATTTTTCTGCAAGATATTCGTTGGTCGTGAAGTCGTAATGGTTTATTTTTGGGTACAATAGGTAATTAAATGTCGGAATGTCAATAAGACTTTGCTCTCTTATATAAAATTTATTTTTCTCATTCTTGAACATATCAGTAACATAATTGCAGAAATATGTTGTTGTTCTAATGCAGCTGGCATTACAGAGACAGTTAATTTTTATGCCATAATCAAGGGCTGTACACCTAGCTGTTATTCATTTAGCACTACCCAGGGAGCGCTTGTAGCTTAAAAATATGCTACGGACGCGAGTAACACTACCCCCACAACCCTCTACGATCATATTAGACCGGGTCCTACGGTTTAAAGTGGATTCCGAACCACTACAAACATCCATGGTACTCATCCCATGGTATCCATCCGTACTCGAACCCGAAACTTGGTACCGAGCGCCAGAGCGCTAGCAACTTGGCCATCAGACCCCCATAATTGCAAAAATATAGTTCTATAAATTTTAACCAAATTAAAATATTTGGACAGAGACAGAATTTTAAAAGCCTTTAAAAAATATTTTTAGTTTAGTTTTTTTTTAATGTGTATTGTATTTTGTTAATGTATCTGTTCCATTATAGTCTGTCGTGTATCTTCCCTATCTAATTGCCGGTCCCATCCAAACGGCCATCATCATTGGTGTTCTGTGGACTCACATCAACTATGCCAGTCTCGCCGGAGTATCGGTGCTTTTGCTGTACATTCCTTTTCAAGGCATGATGGGCAAATTATTTTCCAAGCTCAGGTAAGCGTATCGCGGATTGCACATTAACAAGTAATATATAAAAAAAAAAAAAATTTTTTTAAAGTCAATTCCTACTTTTTTTCCCACTATATTGCAGAAAAGTCCTTTACAAATAAAGTTGAAATTTTCCTCTCGCATCTGGCGCCATCTATTATTAGATACTTGCAACTTAAATCTAAAAATAACTAAAATTAATTAATTTATTTTAATTAATGAATTAGTATTTGAAAAAATTGTATTAACATCAAGTGTCATCCACTACAAGTTCAAAAAAAAAATGTATTTGAACTTGAGTGGATGAATAAAAAGTATTTTATTAAAGATTAAGAATTTGAACATGATATATATAGGGAGAGTGTGAGATAATAGAAGGAATTGAAAAAATAATTAAAAATGCTAAAATGAATGGATGAATCAGGAAATGTGTCTATAAAGTAAAAAAGCATTGAGGTATTTAGCTTTCATTGTCCAGAGATAAAAATCATGCATAATCATGCGCTTATTACTTGTTTTTTGTACTAAACACAAATTGACGAAATCTAAAATGATTAAGCAAAATAAATAAAATATTTTTTTATCTAACTAAAACAAATTTTTTAAAGTCAATTCCTATTTTTTTTGTACCATATTGCAGAAAGTCCTTTATAAATAATTTTCATTCATTCATTCTTCATTTTTTTAAAGTTTATCTGGTGCCATCTTTTGGTAGATATATGCAACTTAAATCTAAAAAAAAACTAAAATTAATTCATTAAATTTAATTAATGAATTAATATTTGAAAAGACTGTATTGACACCAAGTGTCATCCACTACAAGTCCAAAAAAAATGTATTTGAACTTGAGTGGCTGAATAAAAAGTATTTTATGAACGATTGAAAATTTGAACAAGATATATATAGGGAGAGTGTGAACTAATAGTAGGAATTGAAAAATAATGTCCACAGAGACATCGATGCATATCTTTCAGCGATGCATTCGTTTGGAACCTTGAACGATTTACTAATCTTATTTTCAGCTACTAATTTATTCATTTGAACGATTTACCAATCATCTTTGTTATTGACTGAAATCATTTCGGTTATGGTTATTCAAATCACGTTTTTAATTAAAAGTTTATCCTTGAAAGGAGATTTTAATAAACGCTTCATTCATTTTTTCTCCGTAAGCGTAAATTAATACTTATCGGAAAACATTTAAAACCTATAATAAGAAATTTAGGATAATTATGTAAATAAACAAATTCCAGTAACAATTATGTGGCTTATTTTGTTTTTTTATTTGAATAAAAATTTTAAACATTTCTTCTGTAGTATAACGCTTCTTTTTCAAATATTAGCGAGAGTTTGTTAGCTATAGTTTTTAATCGAAAAATGGAAAGTATTAATTTGCTCATAATTTTTATAGCGATTAACTTCTTCATTTTTTTTTAATTTATAGTTTTTTTTATGTCAGCATTTTTTCATTTGGAATCATAAAGTTTTTAACCCATTATATTGTACGTTGGTGAATCTCATGTTCCACTTAAGTTAGCCATTGTACAACGAAGAGATGATATTATTACCTTCTGGAAGGACCTTTCAAAGTGTTTTGCAATTTCTTATGTGTTCGAGAACTCCTAACTGGCAGCATCATTGACAATGTATGATTCTTTCACACTGCAACAATTGTCATAGAGTGCAACGGATGTCACCAATTACCATTAGGACATAAGCTGGGCATATATCATATTTGGCTGATGACTTCCTATTTCAAACGTATCTGTTGAAATAAAAAAATTAGTAGACAGCTCGGATTTCTTCGGAACTGATATCATTCCAAAAAATTAGCAAACGGAAACTATTATTAATATAAAATCTTTCATTTATTGGATACAACAAAATATACTCATTTAGCTAGCTTATTATTAGAGAATAATAGGTTCTGAATGATAACTGTTATTCTCTAACAATAAGTTCATTTTTTAAAATAAAAAAAATTGTGCATATCAACGATTTAACTTTTCAGGAACAAAGGTGCATGTATGTTCAGATTTCTTAAAATTTAAAATAAAAAAAAATTAAATTTCAAAAATTCTCCACGATGTGACGACAAAAAATGTCTAAGACGAACTCACTATTGTTAGTTATAAAAAAAATGAATTGTGTCGTTAAAAATGTAAAGATTCAGTATTATAAAACCAAGTATGTAAGCAGTTAGACTCCTACTATATTTCATCCATAATTGACCACTAATTCTCAACTGTTAAATACATGATATTTTTTTATATATATTATTAGATTGCTAATTTTTTTAACGTACTGAATATTTATATTTATAATATGAGCAAATCTTTAATAAATTTAATGCAAGCAAATCGTAATAAATTTGTAGGTATGGTTTTTTTTCAGTTTAAATAATTCGTCATTGAAGAAGTTAAACACTCAATGACTGGAAAAATATTGTAAAAGCAATAATAATGGGAAGAGATATTGAAAAAAGCCAAATAGCAAGATATGATTCTTTAAAAGTTACCAAAAAAATTCTTTTTTTTAAAATTCAACCATGAATTTGTAAAAAGCAGAGTATCGATATATAGATATAAAATTAGCTTTAGGTATTCTTATGTGGTTATGTTAGATCGACTACATGGCAGCAACTGAAAATGCTGAATCAGATTTTATATGTAAATATTATTATTTATATATAACACATTGTATGACATTTCAAATAAAATATAAATTTAAATGGAGTTATGACCAAATATTATGCATCCCATACATATAATTCAGCGGAATTTAAAATAGAAAGATAAAGGGCACAGTCAATCCGCAAAAGTAAAATCAAAACCGGAAAAAATTGTTGTATAGTTCTGTGTTTATAGTTTAGCAAAATTCTACGACGACGACAATTTTCCAGATTGACGAAGAGCCTTGGTTGCTTAGCAACCTGTATGTCCTGCCTTGTGAATGAGAGAAGTTTCTTAAGCTTGATTAGATAGAAAAAGAGTTAGATATATATATTTTTAATTTAAAAAAAAACAACTTATTAATAGCCCAATAGCAATTCTTTGTATAAAGACCTGCAACCAAGAAAGTCATTAGGGGTTATTAATAGAAGTATTAGAGCACATACAATTTGCGAATATTTGCTGTTTGTAAACTTTGTTCTTAGTGGAATTTATTTTATTAATTAAATTTGGAAGATTTTTGATGTCAGTAAATAAAGAAATAAATTCTTTCATTAAGAAAATTGCATTTTGGAATATGTTAATATCTTGAATGCTGGATAAAGCACACTGTTGGTTGAGAACCAACAGAGTGCTTTATCCAGCACTCTGTTGATCCAGTGTGTAATTTAATGTCAGAATTGCAGGAGCGGATGAAGTTTCAGAATTTTTTTTAGCATAGAAGCAAAGCTGACGTTGGGAGAATTTGTCTAGAAGGGATGATGTTAGGATAAACTGCTTGTCTATTGTAGTTAGAATTAATTTTCGGGAATTTGGGACAACCTCTCCAGGCTGCAAGATCATCGATGGCGTTGCAATTAATACATTTGAGAACATCAATTTTCCCTTCATTAGCAAAACTCTAATACTCTATTCAGTATGTGTAATTTATTTCATTTACAGATTGAAGACTGCCTCTTTGACAGATGAAAGAATTCGTTTAATGAATGAGATTATTGGTGGAATGAGAGTTATAAAAATGTATGGATGGGAATTTCCTTTCGCCAACCTCGTCGCTTCGATACGAAAGCAAGTATTTCCTTATTTTCCATTTTAAATTTTTGTGACATTCATCATGAAATTCATTTAAAAAACAAGTAATATATAGAAAAAAAAAATTTAATGTCAATTCCTGCTTTTTTTCCCACTATATTGTAGAAAGTCCTTTATAAATAATTTTCATTCATTTTTTTAAGTTTATCTGGCGCCATCTATTGCTAGATATATGCAAATTAAATCTAAAAAAAACTAAAATTAATTAATTAAATTTAATTACTGAATTAATATTTGAAAAAACTGTATTAACATCCAGTGTCATCCACTACAAGTTAAAAAAAATGTATTTGAAGTTGAGTGGATGAACAAAGTATTTTATTAACGATTGAAAATTTGAACAAGATATATATTATATAGGGAGAGTGTGACCTAATAGAAGGAATTAAATAACTGTATAAAGTAAACATTTGGAATAAATAATTCCAAATGTTGTAAAATAAATAATTCCAATAGCCCTATTGAAACTAATTTTTAAAAATTAAACAAAAATAAAAAAAATTGCTATTGCATATACAAAAATTAGTTCTCTTTCTATAAAAAGTGATGCAATATATGTAAACAGTAATGCGCATGAGAATATAATATGCTGGTGTCGCTTAATGTCATTCACACGTGGCCGAAAACTTAAAAAGCGTAGTGCTGTTTCTGCAAGTAAAAATTGCGCGATGAATTTCCAGATAGCAATGTTTATACAAGTACTTTATACTTGATATAATTTTTCTAAAGAATTAGGAAGAATTACCAATGGGTGAATCGCCGGTGTGCAAAGTGACAAAGAGGAATGCTGGTCTGATGTGAATCGTGAATCCGCTATTATCTCAGTCATAAAGACTGGAACATTCAAATTGGGCTTTATTATTAGAGAAAATATGTTATTAGAGGAAAATATGTTATTAGCTGGGAATATTTTAATTTTTTTCTGAATGGAATCCTACAGCTTAATATTTCGATAGATTTAATTAACTGTCAAAGTCACGATTCCTTATTACTGAAATAACCAAAGAAAGTGAGCGATTAACAAAGGACGAATTGCAAAAAATAATTTAAAAATGTATACATTTGTAAATGTATAAGTTGTATAATGTAAAATGTATAAATGTAAAATTTAAAAATAAATAATTAAAAAATGTACGTATTCAAGCACTTAACTTAGCAACTCCTTTGTGAGATATTACTGGAACACCAGTTTTATACCACTGGGAAATATGCTATTCGCATTTCTGGTGAAATTATTTAAATAATCAAACATTCAACATGAGTCATCTTTATTTATTACTGTCACAGTAACAAATCTAAATGGTTTAACAAGCTTAAATACTAAACTGCGTATTACGTTTAGAACGAAAGATTCACCAGTTCTTATAGATCACCCCATTTTTAAAGGAGTATTATGAAAAGTATTCCACCTAACACTATTATATTATTTATATCTGCATTTCTCAATTTTATGTAATTGATTTCTATTTGAAGGAGAGAAGTGACAAAAATCCGTTGGACATCAATATTGAGAGGTC
Organism: Caerostris darwini; assembly: GCA_021605075.1. Lineage (NCBI taxonomy): Eukaryota > Metazoa > Arthropoda > Arachnida > Araneae > Araneidae > Caerostris > Caerostris darwini. The sequence continues at coordinate 47,058 of BPLQ01001792.1, read as the reverse complement.
TGAACCTTGCCGTCTTCTTCATCTCATCCAAACTAATTCTCTTGGTGTCATTCGTTGTCTTTGTTTTGGGGGTGAAAGGCGACTTGACGCCAGAGAAGGTCTTCGTGTGCATGGCCCTTTTCAACAATCTCCGTCTGTCCATGACCCTATTTTTCCCTTACGCCATAGCCCAGGGAGCAGAATCCATCATATCGCTAAAGAGAATTCAGGTAATTGATAATTTTATTATTGGTTTTTTTAATTGTAAAACTCAAAAACGGATATTGGAAAAATTGGAAATTGGCTTGATTTCTTTTATGCCCACTATATAATGAACTAATTTGTATGACGATGATCAGGTAGATTTTCTCGCCAAAAAGGGGACTACGTTGGACCATACTTTCAAAAATTTAAGTAACGTTTGCGTAACGTTCTTTTTTGCAATTTAAATCCCAAAAGACTTCCTTTCACACTGAAAAACAGTTCATAAAACTACTTATGAAGTCAACACATCAGCAAGAACCTCTCAGTAAGATTGATCGCAAATATGGAAGAGACTGGCTCCAGAGTATTCCCGATAAACTTAGATGGCAGGCGGTGGGTTTGTTCCGTCTATCAACATAACATGATTGCCTTGCCGTCCATCTTAACCGTATTGGCATTCTTGCAGTCGCTAGGTGCCCATTATGTAACACAAATGTGAATTTAGATAGAGACCACCTGCGTTCCTGCTGTGCCCTCCATGGAGAAACTGAGGCATCCAGATATTGGTAGGCAAGGAACTTTATGGGGCGATAACTCCAGTTATCTGAACTGTTGATGTTTCTGTTCTTGTTGTTATTTTTTTTTTTACTTTTTCTTCTTATTGTGATATGTTATTCTGTTTGATGTATCCCAGCCATTGGAAAGAAAAATAATAATAATTAACTAATTAACTAACTCCCAGGCACTACAATTCATGTTGGACCATGGCTTTCCTAACAATACGACTTCAAAGTCGTCTGCCTCAAGCTTTGGTTTTATTTGGGATCTTATTAGGTTCTTCAGATCCTTTTCCACTTCATCAAACCATCTTTTTTTTTACCTTCCCTTTTTTCTTTGGGCCTGGCACTTCCCTTTTGAAAATCTTCTTAGTGCCTCTATTATCGTCCATTGTCTCTATGTGTCTTAGCCATTGAATTGACTTTATATAATTTATGATTGCCTTTTTCTCCAAACAAATTTTGCAATTTCTTGATTCTAGCGTCTCCTCCCAAACATCGCCTTCTCTGATAGGTCCAAATATAGCTAAGATCTCCTTCTTTCAGGTTGCTATATAATGAACATCTTAATTAAATAGATTATGTTCTTTTAAATGATCTTTTGGGGGAATTTTATTATGATAATTCCATCCACTCAATATCTGCGACTGAACAAAGTCAAAGAAATGCAATTCTGCGTATTGAAACAGGGACTTAAAATGTTATCTTTTATAAGCTGTAAGCCTAACTGTTAAATTTTATTTTCTTACTTCAGAATAAGATAAAGATTAACTTCAAAACTGCAGGAGGGATTATGTAAAAAATTTATTTTTCATCCGTTTTCATCTTATCTTCATCAAATGATTGTAAGAATGCTTCATAGCTAGTACTTTTGTAGCATTATACTGGGAAGTCGTTTACTAATAATAGCAGAAAGTTGTAAAATAAAAGAAAAATCTATAAATCGGCACAAAATGAATGATTATTAAAATACTAAGAAAAAAAAATTAAATAATTAGGAATTTTATAATATCAAACGTACAATGTATATCTGCGATTCTTGTACAATACACCACATCTGTCTGTTTAGTTTCTTGTCAGAAATGACTTTCAGAAATTTATGACATAATCTATAAAGATTAAATGATGGTAGTAAAACATAATAAAAACTATGGATAGTTAAATAATTGATGCGTGAAATAAGTACTTCAAAAAGATTATTTCAATAATGCGGAAAATAGAATATATATTACAAAAATATGTGTTGTTATTTTTAATTAGGATTATAAATGAATATATCCGTAAAAGAAAATTAATTTTTTATTATTTCTATAAGAGTGAACTTTATATCAAACCTATTTCTTTTTTGAAATCAGAACAACTTGTCTGAATATAGAATTTTAAATATCCATACAATGCACTATCAAATTATTATTAACGTTATTTTAAAAAGTTTGGTGCCATGTTGGTCTTCTTTAGTAGTATGGGTTCTTAGTAAATGTGTTTTTATTTTTAATTAGAATTATAAATTTAATATATCAATTTGAAAATTAATTTTTATTAACTCTGAAAAAGTGAACTACATATCAAACCAATTTCTTTTTGAAATCAATCTTTTATATAAATATTTTTATATCAAACCAATTTCTTTTTGAAATCGGACAACTTGTTTTAATATAGAATTTTAAATAACCATACAATGCGCAATCTTTTATTTGAATATTTTTATATCAAACCAATTTCTTTTTGAAAATCGGACAACTTGTCTTAATATAGAATTTTAAATAACCATACAATACACAATCTTTTATTTGAATATTTTCAAATCAAACCAATTTTTTTTAAAAATCGGACGACTTGTCTTAATAAAGAATTTTAAATAACCATACATTGCACAAATCTTTTATTTGAATCTTTTTATATCAAACCAATTTCTTTTTGAAATCAGCACAACTGTGTTCGAATATAGAATTTTGTTAAATTACCATACAATGTACTAACGTTATTATAAAATGTTTAGTGCCATGCTGATACTTTTTAGTAAAACAATCTGAATGAATTTTTTTCCCTTTATGCAGAAATTTTTAATGTTAGAAGAACAACAGGACACGTCACTTCTAGATGTTTCAAATCTGAGGCCAAAGCTCAGTCAGTGTGGCATTTGGATGCAGAAAGTGGTTGCTTCATGGAATAAAGTAAGCACATTGAAAACCATTTTTATTTCGTTACTTGCTTGTGCTTATAGTGTTCAATTGAAAATAAGTAATATATATATTTATTATTAATTGCAAAAAAAAATGTCTTCCCTTTTACAGGATGGAGAGTCAACTCTTCGTAATGTCACACTTTCTGTAAAACCTGGAGAACTATTAGCTGTTGTTGGACCAGTCGGCTGTGGAAAAGTACGATGAATATTTTTTTATTTGAATACTGGATACCAACTAATTATTTGCTGCTTGGAAACTATGCTTTCATGTTTCTTAATAATGTATCTGCTATATATTATATCAATAAGCAAGCAAAATAAGATTAAATAAATCGTACTTGCAAGTATTATATCTTACCAAACTTAGTTTTCTTAATATTATATTTATAATACTTAAAGATTTTCAGCAACTTATAATGCTTCTGACATGTCCATATAATGTTACAAAAGTATTTTAGGGAATACAGATTTTATATTAGCTAAGTCGATAATTACTTTAATAAAATCTAACTATCATATAATTTAAATTTTACCTGTTGTCAGTGGCGTAACTATACCATCTCAGCAAATTTACAATGAACAATTACTTAGTTTCAAATTTACAATTAGTGAGCAATTTACTCGTGGCAATTTTTTTGAATGGGGATCACTCCATGCAAAGTATCATAATTGTTTTTTCTTTTTAATAAATTACTACCTAAAGGTGTCTTTAGGTTTGCAACGTCCAATTTCGATCACAAACCGTTTTACTTGATCATTTAGTACTTTAAAATGACTCGTATTAGTAATCCATGACGAAAATGTAATTTTTTCCAAGTTAATTTCAATGAATTCACTTTGGTTTTGATTAGTGTCGCTAGTATAGTGTTGTGGTGGCTCTCGATCAGTGTTGTTGAGGACTGCAATACTAACACTTTCTGTTCGGCTACTTTTCTCATGTCCGCCACATTGTTCGTTTATTTCTTCCTCTTAAAGTATTGACTTATTTTAGGTATCTTCTTATTTTATTCATCAAACTCCATTTTCCGTTATCATTTTTCACCCCCATTAAGATACTTTTTATTACTAGACATGCTATATGTAATTTCCACAATTAGCTAATTAACTTCACTGCTGATAGCAGATACAATGAAACAAAAAGTAAGATAGTAGTGATGCTTGAAAAATCCGCGAAACAAGAGACTTCCCCGCTTTTTGGAAATCTCTGACTTGCCAGCGTGAATTCCCACTTTTTATATTGTAAATACCTATCACGAACCAGAAGCCCCTTGCATCGAGATAACCCTTGCATCATTGTTTCTATTACTATTACTACCAGATACGATATATTTTTCATACAAATGCATACGTTCAAAATCTTGATACACATTTTCTTTTTAATTTATCACATTTAGTTACTTAAATTTATTAAATACAGTATTTATAAATTTTAATTTATTTTGTAATGATAAATGCCAGGCTTTTCTTGTACTGATAACTTCTGCTAGGGCCGGTGGCAATTCATTTATCTTAACACCCTATTTCTTTTTACTAAACAAGTTATATAATTAGTTCTTTATGTAAAATACATTTCATAAAAATGATATGCTTTGACATATTTTATTCATTTAAACGTGTTAAAATATGCTCTTATCCTACAAATGCCATTTTAAAATTATTCTACTTAATCTAACTAAATGCATATATACTTGTGATTATGATGTTGGTATGTATATGTTTCGCCAAATTCTCTCGGATAACATAAAAACATGTTGAATTCTTGTTAAATTAACATTTTAACAGAATTATTATACTAAAAGGGAAATTCTTTGCAATCTTTCAATGCATCAAAAGTACCTCGGTGTATAGGTAAATATTTTTCTGTTTACACTGAATGCAAATGTAAAGCAAGGTCTGGCTGTTTTCTAGATCAATTGGACTATTTAAAACAAGCTTTAAGATTGATAAGGTATTATAGTGGCGACAAATCTAAGTTTAATTTATTGAGAAATCTATATGTGACTGCTTTATTTTTTGTATAAGGTATTGTTTCAGCAGCTTTTAACCATTTGCTTTCTTGTCTTCTGTGTTTCTAACATAGCTTGTATTCCTCTTTAAACTATTTAGAATAATAGATGCAGAATCAATAAAAATTAAAAAAATGTTATTATAAGGTAAAAAAAGTATGGCTGGTTAGATGATTTTATAATGTGACACACGCGCAAAATATGCACCCAAATATTTCTGTTTGAAATTCATTTTTTATCTGCTCTGTTAACGAATGCCCATTAAGAATATTTTACTGATTCATGAACTTATAACTTATTCTAATTTTCTACTTATTATTTAGGATAACAATCTCTTTCAAACACAAAAAAAGCAACAGAACAAAAATTATATTACTTTTCATAACAAATTAATCTAATCGAGAATTTTGATCATAATCCAAATTAATTACTCTGAAATTTTTTATTTTATTTTCAGAAAAATAATGTAATTTATTAAGTTTCTTTAGAAGGTGAGATAAAAACAGATATTTAATTAATATAATCTGCAAAGATTGCTTTACAAAAGAATGTGTATAGATATTTATTTTTAGAAAAAATAATGTTTTGATTTTTTAAATATTCTAGAATTTTTTTTTCCGGGCGTAGGCCACAAGCCATATCGGCCATAAGCCCTTTGGCAGCCCAATAAAAATCAGTCTTGTTATAAAAGTTGTCTTTAGAACAGTTCATAATAGAGAGCACATGGGAGCTTGCCAAATGTGTAAGATTCATAAAAGTGCCTGAAGAACACAAGGGTACTTCAGGCCCCTGAAAATATTGGCCACATCGATACGGCAAAGGTGTCCTTCTAAAAAGTCATGTCCAGTCAAAAATCTAAAATTTGCAATAAAAAACAGAGCGAGGAAGGTCCCTAGAGAGGGGGTAATGCAATAATGATCTCCATACCTTATCTGTCACAACTTCAAGATGGTCATTTCAGAGGGACATTTGCAATCTATTTTTTTACTGCACCTCAGATTTGCTGGTAGGACAGAGTAAAATGTGGCTGTTGCAAATTGCATCCATAATTCTTCTAGAAAATCAGTTGTGTACTTTCAGAAGTTAAAATATGTATAAGAAGTTTTGTTTAATGAATGTTCTGTTTTTTAAACGCTAAAAAATTCATACTTTTTTTTAATGTCCAGACGTCTCTTTTGATGTCCATCCTTGGTGAGCTTCCCATTGTCTCTGGAGAAGTGAAAGTTCGTGGTAAAGTTGCCTACGCCTCCCAAGAACCGTGGGTCTTCGCTGGAAGCGTCAAACAGAACGTCATCTTCGGAAGTACCTTTGATGAAAGCAGATACAAGAACGTCCTCAACGTGTGCGCTTTGGATAAAGTAAGCCTCCTTTTTTTGTATTCATTGTTATGTTGTGTAAAACAAGTTACTTTTTTTTTTTAATGCTAAAAGGCACCATTCTTTACTCACTGGAAACTGTCAAGTCCACCAAAACACACTCTTTTCTATATAGAAAGCTCCGTAACTGGTAACTCGTGATATTCATTTATTCAATCATGTTCTCTAGCGAAGAGGCCATTGTCACCTGACCGGACTTTTAGTGGTAACTGTTTAACATCTGCATGTTGTATATATAAAAAAAAACACCCATCAGACAACTTGACTCTCAGTGCAGGGCGCTTACGTAATACCTATTGAATAGCCTGTTTCTGAATTCAGTGATTTCAATGCACCCCGCTAGCAGATTAAAATTTGAGCCCTACTGCATGTTATTTGCACTTGAAGCCAAATACGACATTACCTTTAAATTGGACTTTCGGGGGTTAACTGCTTGCTAGTTAACTGGTTGCATGTCGTATAGGAAAAAAATCGGTAAACAGTCATCGGACATAAATAGATATTCAGGCATTCGTTAAAATATTTAACAAAACACGTTAAGATTCATTGAGGTTTTCATTTTGTTCTTATTTTCGAAGGATATTGAGCTTTTCCGTACGGAGATCAAACTGCTGTTGGCGAAAGAGGTGTCAGCTTGAGTGGAGGACAGAAAGCTCGAGTGAATCTCGCTAGGTAAGTGTTGCAGACTTTCCGCCAAAAATTATTGGTTAATGAATTCATGAATTCATTACGAAAAATGTTTTATAATGAATTCTGTTTAATTTTGCATATCTCGTATTTTTTCAGGGCCATGTATTTTGACGCTGATATTTTCCTTTTGGATGATCCCTCTCAGTGCAGTAGATGCATCTGTTTCAAAGCATCTTTTTGAAAAGTTCGTTGAATTTACCTAAAAAATTATAAATATATTATTATTTAATTTTGAGCACTAAAAATTAAAAGATATGAACAATCAGTCTTTTATTTGTGTTGAAATTCATTTTTTTACAAAACATTTATTTAATTGTTTTTATAAACTTTTAGGAACAGTTTATTAAATCGAAAACCCAATAGGAAAAATATAAAATTCGAAATAAAATTGTTTTAATATGATTAATATCGATGTAGTTGTGTTTTTTGTAGCAACCATTATGTGTTGCATCTATGATTCAGCAGTATAAGTTTTCATTTAATTTATCTTGAATATCTCTTATACTACTTTATCTTAACAATAAATGTTTTTATGAAATTTTTTAATAGATGTACAGTCATGATTAAAAATATCTTACATAACTTTTATGTGTTTTAACTTTGATGTTGAGTATTTGATATTTTGTTTTGATGCTATAAAAATTGGTTATTTATGACACTGATTTAAGTAATTAGTAACTGACTTATTGATTTAAGTAATTAGTAACATGTATTTGATAAATGTCTTATGTATTTTTACCATCCTAGATGCATCAATGGTTACCTTAAGGACAAAGTCAGGATTTTAGCTACTCACCAGATACAGTTTTTAAAAGGTGCTTCGCAAATTCTAGTCTTGAAAGAGGTAAGAAAAGTATAATTAACTGTATGGAACTGATAATTTATTGATGCTTTTTTTAGTAAAAATATTACATCCTTTAGAACGAAGGACACTAAAGAAGATGAAAAAATTAGAAGGATATAAAAAAAAATCACATCTTTAATAAATTACTAGATTTATAAATCGTATATTTATTAGATCTCTTTCCATAAAAATTTTTCTGTACATTTAAATACATATTCAACAACTTTATTATTTTTACTTCGTATTTTTTCCCCCGGTCTACCCAAGCTATTTGATGTTCGCCATAATTTTGTAACAGATTCTGCATTGCCCAGATGGGGCCTGATGGCCAAGTCAGTTGATGCTCTATGCCACAGGTATCGTGTTCATGTCGCGGCGGTGTCATAGATGCTTGTAGTGGTTCGGAATCCACTTTAAACCGTAGGTCCCGGTCTCATTTGACTGTAGAGCATTGTGGGAATAGTGTTACTCGCGTCTGTAGCATATCTTCAAGTTACTCGTACCCCCCTGGGTAGTGCTAAATGAGTAACAGCGTTCGTCGGTGCAACCCACACGACAGCAATTCTTCAAGGCTAGTTTGTATTGGCTGCTTGTAGCGAAATGGTCAATACGATCTAGTCCTGGACGTAATTGAAAAAATAATTACCCTGATAACACCACAAAAGGACGATGAGTGACTTGTTACATTACATACATAAGAGATGAGAAAGTAAAAGATCCAGTGGTGACTTTCAAATGTAACTACACTGTAATGGCATTTTCTATCAGAAGAAACCTAGAAAAACTCAAACGCTACTGCAAATGAAAGACCAAAGTCTGGTTTTTTTTCAAAGCGGTGGCAGCAGATTAAATAACTCCAATAATCTTTAAGAACTTTGAATATAAATTTTAGGAATAAAAATTTTATAACGTCTTTCGAAATAAAAAAACCATCTAGATTATTAATCTTATTTTTTAATTCTGTTTAATATGTATAAATACTTATAAAATACATATGGGTATTGTTTCGTGAAGAGTGGGGCAACGATGTACCGTACCACATTCAACGTCTCTTATTGGTTTATGTATCTTTTTAAAATTTCTTTCACAAGCTATTCTTATTGGTTTATTTAAATTACGTTCACGTGCTTTTTTTATTAAATTTATTTTTGCGTGCTTTTTTTTCAATTCCTACTATTAGTACACACTCTCCCTATATATATCTTGTTCAAATTTTTAATCGTTAATTCATTCATTCAAGTTTAAATACATTTTTTTGAACTTGTAGTGGATGACACTTGATGTTAATACAGTTTTTTTTCAAATATTAATTCATTAATTAAATTGAATTCATTAATTTTAGTTTTATATGGGAGAAAAAAAAATTTCTCTTATATAAGATATTTAGCAGGATATAAATGTAGGAATAAATACCGTCAGTGGCGAAGCGTGTAGATAGCTGAAAAAAATTTCTTTTTCAGATTCTTTTTTCATTCTGGATTCTAGTCTGAGTGAAGGAGGGAACAAAATGGAAAATGAGTCATGTGAATAAATTAGTGAGAGAGATGGAAAGTGTGTGTGAAAGAGAGAGATAATTTTTTCTAACTTAAAAAAAAAGAATGAAAAATATTTATAAAGGACTTTCTGCAATATAATGAAAAAAAAGTTGGAATTGACTTAAATTTTTTTTTTTTTTATATTACTTGTTTTTTATAAAAACGTTTCGTAATGTAAATTTTTTATATATTTTTTATATAATCTGTTTTTTTGTTCAGTTTTGAATGATAACTGACGAATATAATTTATTGCCTGAATATAATTTATTGACCCTTTTTATCTCTTGTTTGTTTAAGATTTCTGTTATCTTTTTCGTTCTACATTAAATTCTAAATTTTATGAATAGCCTGTATATCAGTCCAGTCGATTGAATTTTTTATTGTATTTTTTCTGTTTTAGATAAAATATATTTTTTTTATTTAGTTTGTTTAATCATTTTCGATTTCGTCAATTTTAGTACAAGAAACAAGTAATAACTGCATGATTACACAGGATTTTTATCTCTCACCAGTGAAAACAAAATACCTTAATGCTTTTTTTTACATTGTTGCTGATTCATTCATTTATTTTAACATTTTAAATTAAGTTTTTTTTGTGTGTGTGTGTGTGTGTGTGTGTGTGATGTTACCTATTTCTAAAATAGAAAGAAATTTCGATTAACAATCATTAACAAAACTAACTAACATTAACAAAATTGATTTTATTATTGTTTGTTGTAAGTATGTTTATCTTATAACATACAATAATGTATAAGTATGTTATTAATAATAGTATAAGTATGTTATACTGTGTGTATAATTGTTTTAGATCACTTTCTAAATATTTTTTCAATCATCTTCAAGAAGTATCCATAAAAACATTTGTTCACCTGCAAATAAAAAAAAAAATAACACAAAACAACGATTTTTTTTTTTAACAAATCTGAAGTATTTTTTTTTTTTCCTTATTTTTCTGGTTATTTTCATATGAGACTTTTTTTCATTTCTTTTAACTGTAATTGTATAACTCATGACTGCCATGAATCATTTTTGACAAATACATTTCACAGGCAATTCGTTCATACAAATTTATATTTAGATATAAGATAATATATGTAGACAGATAGACTAATTTACGTTTCTAAAAATTTAATGAAATTTGAGAAGGAAGACAAAATTAATCGGCTAGGTATGAAATAGAAATCTTTTGTCGACTTTTGAGTAATGGAAGCATATTTTTGCAGAACTTTCAAATCAGATTTGAGGGAGTACAATAAAGTATTTAATGAAAATTTTTCTTTGTAAATATAGCAAAGAAAATGTGTTTAATTGTTCATATTCGTCTTTTAAGTTTATTTCATTAAAAACTTTTTTCAAATGCTTAATAACAATTAGCATTATTTTCATTTTTATTAGACAAATGAATTTTAAAGCAGTGTATTCAACATCAACTTTCATGTAAAATGTTAATTTATTATGCTAATTAACACGACTTGACAAAAGGCATATCAAACTAATTTATTTTGGTTACAAGAAATAGAGTTTACCCTTTGTTTTTTTTTTTACTCCACTGACAACTCATTTTGCTACATAATATACATTTTTTTTTTTTGTAATGCAGCTGGCAAATACACATAATACACAATAAGGCAGGTAATTGTCTTCCGATCAAATTTATAGAAGTGATTGGCCACATTTGTAGATGTCGTAAGAGTGAAATCTAATACTTTCCATTAAAAGCTCAACAAGCGATGCGAAAAAACTAATTGAGATAATATTTATTGAATCTCTTCGTTTCTGAGGGGCCTGAATGGCCGAGTGGCTAGCTCTCTGGCGGTCGGTACCCCGGCTCGGTTTCGGGTTCGAGTCCCGGCGGTGCCATGGATATTCGTAGTGGTTCGGAATCCACTTTAAACCGTAGGTCCCGGTCTGTTTAGCCTAAAGTGTGCACAAGATGACCGTAGAGCAACAAACCAAACCAATCTTCGTTTCTGAAGGTTGTAACTGTAATACATATTAATAATGAGTGTAACAGGATGTGCATTATTAATACTAATACATGATGGGAACAAACTTTCTGAAATATTGGATCTTTTTAAACCGAAAACTTTATTCATTTACTAATGCATGAGTTATGAACATTATTAAAAAGAGCTCTTTAAATGCATTTGTTTCGTGCCTGTTAATATTATTATAGAAAGACACGATGTTATAATTGTATATAGTTATATGGAACTCATCAGTCGATTTCTATTAATATACGATTGCCAACAATTAAACATATGTATTTTCCCTATTTATATAAGTTTCATTTGATACTCTTTGGATATAATGCATAACAAACAGCATATATCATGTATTAGAATGGGTAATGCTTTATGATGTTAACATCAACATCAATATCAATCTTTTTAACTAAAAATAAAATTTTATTATTTTATTACAGGGTAGGTGTCTCGCTCTTGGCACTTACGACCAACTGACTGAGTCTGGGGTCGATCTGGGCTCACTGATGGAAGATTACGAGAACGAACGTCGTCAACGTCTGTGCTCCATGAATTCAAACGCCAGCAATGTTTCCTTACCGGAGGAGCTTTTGGATGGAGTCACTGCTGTTCCTCTGTATGAATCCACTCTGTCCCTCAGTTCTTCCGTTTCGACCTGCTATGATGACGTGAGCATTTAATGTTACTTGCTTTCAGCATGTTTTTGGTGAATGTGTATTAGTTATTTCATTAATAATTGTACTGTTTCAGATCGAGGGTGAAAAAGTGAATGACAAGGGGCCTAAAAGCATGGAAGAAATTAAAACCTCAGGTTCCGTGACGTTCAAAATTTACTCGGAGTACATCAAGTCAGGGGCTGGACTTTTCCTCAGACTCGTCCTGCTTTTCTCCTACATAGGAACCCAAGTTTTGTTTAATGGAAGTGACTTCTGGCTCACAGCATGGTACTTACTTCCTTTTTCTATTATTGATGTTTACTGGAGAGTTACTAGTTATTATATGTTTACTAAAGAGTTACTAGTTATTATATGTTTACTAAAGAGTTACTAGTTATTATATGTTTACTAAAGAGTTACTAGTTATTATATGTTTACTAAAGAGTTACTAGTTATTATATGTTTACTAAAGAGTTACTAGTTATTATATGTTTACTAAAGAGTTACTAGTTATTATATGTTTACTAAAGAGTTACTAGTTATTATATGTTTACTAAAGAATTACTAGTTATAAATTGGTTTTATTGATGTTTACTGGACAGTTATTAGGTGTTATTTGGTTTTATTGATGTTTACTGGAGAGTTATTAGTTGGTTTTAGTCATTTTTACTGCATAATTACTAGTTATTATATATTTACTGGAGAGTTATTAGTTTTTAATTGGTGTTATTGATGTTTACTGCATAATTACTAGTTATTATATGTTTACTGGAGAGTTATTAGTTATTAATTGGTTTTATTAATAACTAATCATGAATAGCAGTATTTATTTATTTATTGATGTTTGGAGAGGTACTAGTTATTAATTGGTTTTATTGATATTTACTGGAGAGTTACTAGTAATTAATTGGTTTTATTGATGTTTACTGGAGAGTTATTAGTTGGTTTTAGTCATTTTTACTGCATAATTACTAGTTATTATATATTTACTGGAGAGTTATTAGTTTTTAATTGGTGTTATTGATGTTTACTGCATAATTACTAGTTATTATATGTTTACTGGAGAGTTATTAGTTATTAATTGGTTTTATTAATAACTAATCATGAATAGCAGTATTTATTTATTTATTGATGTTTGGAGAGGTACTAGTTATTAATTGGTTTTATTGATATTTACTGGAGAGTTATTAGTTGGTCTTATTGATGCTTACTGGATAGTTATTAATTAGTTTTATTGATGTTTAATGGAGAATTATTAGTTATTAATTGTTTTATTGATGTCTACTGGAGGTGAGAGAGGCTTTGAGGTTAATTCGTCAGGATTGAAGGAGCTTATTTCGAAACCAGGCAAGCAAAATCGAAAGTTCTTGGATGTAGGGATGCCAAATATGAAAAAAGGAAAATTAATCGCAGTTTTCAGTTTTTATTATGCAGGTGTCTTAAGTATTGGTTTAAATCTTGTTATTGCAAATTGGAATACATTGGATTTTTTTATAATCTTTCACGAGTAATAATCTGTGAAATTAATTGTTTTCAATGATAAAATATTTTTGTTCATGAATTTACAATGCATTATTTTCATTATAATTTAATGCTTTGAAATAGGACAAAAGCTCAGGTTCACTATCAATGTAAAGAAAAGAGTGAAAAATTTATAGCATAATTTGTAAGTAATATATTTTGTGATAAGAAAGTAGTTCCATTTTGCATACATTTCAGTACTGAATTGTGACAGGGCATTGGTTTTAAAGATTCATGATTCTGAATTGATAAAACAGAAATATAAATAATGAGAAAAATATGTGCAATTCTGTTTCCAAGTGAAATATTAAACGGCCGTGACTATAAAATCTATATGATATCTAAAAAACAGATTTTACGATTTCTCAACACTGTGTTGTAACTAACCATATTTAAATTAGTAAAATGATTTAATTTCCCTCAAAACATTTTTTTTATTAAAAATCATTAGAATAACATTGCGATTTCAGTTTTGTTTTTAGAATAGTGATTCATAGAACATTTATATAAAGCTAATCTACTTCTTATGTAGGACGAACTTAGAGCAGAGGAAGTACAACATTAAGGATTGTTGGGAAAACACGAACAAAAGCCTTCTCAACGAAACTGGCCAATACAATTCCACGTACGGTCTCTTCGATCGAGAATTCTTTCTCATGAACATCGAAAATGTGAGTGAAAACTGCTTTAAAGTGACAGAAAATTACCTGGTGGACGAACCCGAGGCTGCTGCCGAAGTGAACACGCCCTACCATCTCTCTGTGTACGCCGTCCTGGTGCTCATAGTGTTCCTACTGTCTCTCGTGAGGACGACCGGCTTCTTCCACATGTGCATGAAGGCGTCCAGGACACTCCACAACAAGATGTTCAGATGCGTCTTGAGGTCTCCTGTTTCATTTTTTGATAGTAATCCAGTAGGTGAGTTGTCTTGTGAACACTGTTGTGCATTTTTTGTATAGTTTGTTCAGATAATTAAGAAATTGAGCTTAGAATGCTTTATATTTTAAATTAGAAGTCTCAAACTTTTTAAGAAAATTTCTTGCGAGGCAGTCTCATTAAAAGTTTTTGGAAAATTCAAAGATCTTTTTTAAAATTTAAATTAACCACAATTAACAGATAGGCTATTATTAATAAAACATTTTAGACAAATTATTATTATTTTTTTTAAAAAAGCAAATTTTAGTCATCAAATTTAAATTCAAATTTCTCATTAAAAGTTTTTGGAAAGCTCACGAACCTTTTTTAAATTTTAATTAACCACAATTAACAAATAGGCTATTGTTAATAAAACGTTTTGGACAAACTATCATTGATTTAAAAAAAAATAAATTTTAGTCATCAAATTTAAATTCAAATTTCTCATTAAAAGTTTTTGGAAAGCTCACGAACCTTTTTTTAAATTTTAATTAACCACAATTAACAAATAGGCTATTGTTAATAAAACGTTTCGGATAAACTATCATTGATTTAAAAAAAAAAGGTAAATTTTAGTCATCAAATTTAAATTCAAATTTCTCATTAAAAGTTTTTGGAAAGCTCACGAACCTTTTTTATAATTTTAATTAACCACAATTAACAAATAGGCTATTGTTAATTGTGGACAAACTATCATTGATTTAAAAAAAAGGGCAAATTTTAGTCATCAAATTTAATTTAAATTTTAGTAGAATGTATACAAATCAAAGTAAGAAAAATGAAAAAAAAAAAAAAAAAAAAAAAATTTAGTATCATTGATAAAGAATTTTTTTAGATACTATACGCCATAATATGATTAAATTTTTAACGAGGTATGGAAAAGAATTTGAAATATGTACATGTAAAGATTTTTTATTTTATTAAAAAAATTTGCAAACTGTCATCTTCCTTCATACATTATCGATGCAAGAAAAACTCTTTTTTTTTTTTTTCCTAAAAGAAAATGTAACGAAACATACAAGAAAATATAAGAGAAAATAAAAAAATAATAATAAAATTCGAGCTTACATTATTTATTTACAATTGTATTCAAATATCTTCTAGATCATCTGTTTTAAAAAAATAATGTCCCTGTCTTTTAGCACAAAAATAGAATAATTAAATTTTACAAATAATTCCGTGTTGTGTTGTTGTTGTTTCTTATCCCACTTGGCTGGCCAAGCCCACGAGCCCATATGGACTCATGATTGAAGGGGAAGGAAGCAGCTTCTGTTGTGATGGAGCACCCCGTAGGTAGAAGCCTGACTTTTGCTCCGTGACGCTCTTACAGTCATAGAAGACCGGGACCTACGGCTTAAAGTGGATTCCGAACCACTACAAACATCCATGGCACCGCCGGGATTCGAACCCGAAACCTGTGACACCGAGCGCCAGAGCGCTAGACACTCGGCCATTCAGGTCCCAAATTTGCCAACGGCACGTAGTGTTCCCAGGTGGTCACCCTCCCAAGTACTGACCGCGCCCAATGATGCTTGACTTCGGTGATCTAACGAGAACCGGTATATTCAGCATGGTACGGCCGTTGGCATTCCGTGTTGTTATCTAGGAAAACTGACCTTAATTAAGAGCATCTGGCTCACATTGTTTTAGAGTTAAGTAAAACTTTTAATAATCCATGATTCATTTCAACAATTTAGATTGAATAATTTTTTTTTATATTTGAAAGGAAAATTTTTTTAAAAAATTCAAAGAATTTGAGTAATTTACGTGCAATATTATGCAATAATTAAACTAATAATAATAATTAAAAAAAAACGTTGACATATGCTCTCTTACAAAAGTTTGCAACATAATAGCAGGATTCCATCGACCAATATCACAGATAAAAATACAATGGAAGAATAAAGAATTTATTACTGTCCATCTCCATACTTTCAACATTAGTTTTATATGTTTAACAAATATTTGTTTAAATTTTTAAAAAAATTTTTAACAAATAAAAAAAGAATGTTAGATTAAAAATCATTTTCACAAAATTTGTGACTTAATGATATTTAATAAAAACTCTATGATTAATATGGAGAACAATATTAAATTTACAACGAACTAATGTGTTTGTTTTGTTTTGAATCTTGTCTGTTAAAATAATCAATGTGTGCTGTGCTACCTTATCAGGGCGTATTCTGAATCGGTTTTCGAAGGATGTAGGCGTCATCGACGAAACCATGCCCTTGGCAGCATTAGACGCCGTCATAGTGAGTAGCAAATGTGAAACCAAAACCATTAATTCTAACACTTGCATGATTTTTACAGCATGAAATCATAACCTCTGCACCTGTTACTCTGCATTGGTGAAGGGAGCTTTTAGCACTGGTGATGGTTGCATGGGTTATTTGTTTGTTGTTTTTGTATATCGTATTTTTTAAAAATGATTTTAAATGTTCTAAAGCAGAGGTCTCCAAAATTTCCAGCCTTAGTGCCATACTGTTTACTCCAGTAAGTACCAAGGGCCAAAAGCGTTTTAATTTTTTCGCCATTATCTATAATTTCTAGACTAGTCGCCAAGTACGCGCTCTGAGCGAGCATGCGCTTGCTAAATACTACAATTACTATTGTGTGTATCGATACGACCGTGACACTTGACGACATCTAGTGGTAACTACCGAGGGTAACCGCGGGATGTTCACTAGTTTATAATGTTAGGGGGATTCATATAAATTATTTGTTAGTTGTTATGCTTAAGTTAAATTTTCTGCGTATTATGCTTGTCATTAAGCTTTACCTAGCAAGTAAATAAAACCGAGTTAATATCATTCTGTGCTTTTTTTTATCCAACTTATTACAGCAACAATAAGCTATTCGCTGTCACGGGCCGTAGTTTGGAGACCCCTGTTCTAAAGGATGATATTGTCTATTTACATAGATTTCTGTGTTAAATATTTAAAACTTATCAATGCTCTGCATGTAAATTATAAGCCTATTTTTAAATCTTATTTTTTAAAATTACAACAAGAATTATTTATACTGTGTAATTTATAATAGTATTTTAAATTTTTTTCTGGGTCAATTATTAGTAAAAACATAAGATTAAATTACGATTACAAGATATATCAGAAAAAGTATCGTAGTATCGTACAGATACTTTGAAAGTATTCAAACTATTTTAAAATTATTGAAAATGTTGCTACTTTAACTTGATGTAATACTTTCCTAAGAATATTTGACACAATTTCGTAAACTGTAATGTACGTGAAACTTTTATGTGTCAAGGTCTGTGTTTGCTTATGAAGAATTTACATGAACAGTACGCAACAATAAATACAACTTGATCTGAATGGAAAATATTAGATCTGAAATATTCTCTTTTTCGTGACAATTAGTTTTAAAAGAGCAGGTGTTATTTCAAATTTCAGTACAAGATCTTGTGATGACATTTTTAAATATTGTAAAATTGAAAAATTATTCATATTCATTTTTTTAACTCTAAATGCCTTTTTTAAAGATCTTAATCTACTAATAATGGTTTACAGTGTTCTGAAATGAAATATTTTGTTATCAATTAAAAAAATATTGACATCAGAAAAATTACAATCCAAACAACTAGTAAATACTGTTTGACTACTTGTGTATACAATCAAACTAATATTGTATTCACATCATAAATAAAAAACAAAAACTTGCAGGCAGAAATTTTCAAATGTTTTTGTTTAAAAATGATTTATTTTTAGAATGTTGCCTGGGTTAGTCTTATAAGACTAACAAACTATTGTCATGGTTATTTTTTGTTTTCAGATGTTATTGCATATTAAAAAATTGTGCTTCTCAATTTTTTCTGTTCTTTTGCAAATATTTATTCCTAATGCTTTTTTACATTGTATATGCTTTTTGTTGTATTCTGTTTGCTGACCTTTAATTACCCATTTTATCTTTTACATTTAGGGAATAAACTTTCTTTTCTCTCTATTACTTCATGCTGCAAACATCAAATGCAGTTCTAAAACAACTCTATTTTACGTTGGAATGAAATATCAAGTCACATTTTTTATGAAAAGAATATGTTGTAAATCGCCCAATAATTCGCTTACTTTTTCTGCGAATTTATATCCAGCTCTTCTTTTCTAATATATATACACTTTTATTCAGCGCCATTTTATTCCAAGAATAAAATTCAATTTCTTATAGACTATTTCAGGTATATCATCAAAAAAAAGCTCAAATATTTTAAAATTAAATTTATCATTAAAATAAATATCTACATTACTATTTTTATATCATTATAAAATGTAGAATGGTAATATAACTGCAATAAGGATCATTAGCAGAATAAAATATTACCATTAAAATGTAGAAATATTTTTTTAATATCATTGCAAATCTATTAATATCAATACCATTATGAACCAGTTAATGTGAAAACCATTTTTAAAAACCATTTTTAATCAGCGAACTACTACATAGAAAAAAAGCTATTCTAACATTACTAATAAGATATTAACAAAACAGTTAGCTTTCAAAATTTCTAATCTTAGGCGGGTAAAATAAGTACTAGATCCATTATTCGTCTTTTTATAACATCTAAATATACTAAATTAGATCCTATAAATTAGGTAATATGCAACGACTTATTATATTATAAAATAAAACTGCTTTTACTTGAATTATTTTATGGATTATTATTTATGGTTTTGAAGTTTAATTTAAAAATATTTCATAAACTTTCTTTTAGTTCTTATACTTAAAATCAAATTTTCATTTTAACGTTTTGTCATTTAATCTTTTTTTATCATATATGAATATATTAAACGACGCGTATAGCGTCAATGAAAAGGAGCATGTGAGAAATATGTGTAATAATTGTAATAATAACAATAAAACGCAGAAATCAGTGATTTAAATGCAAAAAAAATTATTTGAAAATTACGTTCAACAAGGAAAAAAAGATTTTATGATTTTAAACACCATGGAAAAAATTTATTGACATGGCATAACCAACTACATGATAGTATAAAATCGCACAATATGATGATTTGGAGTTATTCTTGGACATTGTTGTTGGAAGCTTATAATACAATCAAATTTTTTATTTAAATTTTGTGTCATGTTATCTTTGATAGTAATTTAGATATTTAAAACTGTGTTCATTCTAGAATTTGAGTAATAATACCAAGAAATACATATCTGTATGTCTGTCTTCAACTTTTCAAAACGCAATATAAGGATCAGTGATCAAAATGAAAGCTAATTTAATTATCACAAGAAATTTATTTAAGTTTGTTAATGAAATAGAGATAAAATATATATGACAAATTGTATCATTAGTATCCAATTTTTTTAAAAAGAATCTTCTGCACTTAATCTACCACTAATTTTCTAAAGTAATGAATGCTTAAATAGTATTAGGAACAGTTATTTGAGAAAACCCAGAAAGGGTGTCCACCTCTGTTCCCGTTCTGCATTATAACCATACTAACCACTTTTCTGTGCACTAACATTTTCTCAACTGACCCAGGCAATATTCTTAACCGGTGCTCCAGAGATCTGGGCCTCATAGACGACGTCATCCCACCCACAGCGTCCGACTGTCTGGAGGTAATGTCACGCTTTGCTTCAGAAGTTTCTTTTCTTTCCCATCTATCCATCATATTTGATTTACGTATTATTAAAAGATTCATTTCCTTAAAAATAAAAGTGCAGCTGTTGAAATTATTTAAATTCATGCGTGCTTTTAGCATTGGAAATACTTAAACAGGGCATGAAGGAATAGCTGGATGTGTTACAAAACCTAAGATGACCTTTATTAATATAAGGTGGGGGTTCCATTGGATATTAAAATCTCACGTCGTAGAACGTTAGACAATCGAATCTCTTTCCCAGTCCTACCATCCGATTGGCTAACATTTTAAGGAATGAAAATTTAGTATCGGACGTAAACTCATCTTAACATGGTGACTACAAAAGTTAGTACATTTAAATGCGAGATCCCTTGATACCTCACATAGTACGTGTGTACAAGCCGTACTCGATTCTCAAACTGAAGGTAGCACTTCTGTAATTAATAAAATTCATGATACGCTGTTTCAGTATCTAAATTTAGCAAATTTTCTGATACACACACATTTTCTCAGATAATCCCACATTAAAAAGTTAATTAAAATTGTATAAAGGGCAGATTCTTTAAAATTCGGCAGCACCTTTGCAGCTTCCTCATGCAAGCCATGAATTAGAATATGGCTTGGATGTACTAAGCAACCAAAGGATATCGCATCAAAATTTATTTTTGTAGCTGCATTATAAGGTTAGCAAAGATATTTTATGTATATCTCTCTAATTATTTTAATATAATTTTGTGACAAATGTCAGTGATTCTAGAACACTTTATATTGAGATTATTCAAATCAAAATTCGTACTGCATTTCATTTTATTCATTACTGAATAAAAAATAATGCATGTTTTTACTAAATTAATAATAAGTTAAGTAATAAAAAAAGTTTGAAGTAATTTTTATTTTAGTTTGGCCTTTAATTTGTTTGTAAATAAAATAAAGTGTAACATTACGGTCTGTCAGCAGTTTCAGTCATCAGTCTGTCTGTAACATTACGGTCTGTCAGAAAACCACTAGTTAATTGGTGTTTTTTTACTATGATACAAAACGATTGCAAAATCGAATATTCTTCTGTTTTTTTTGAAAATGCCATCGAATAATAAATATTCATAATGAAAAAAAAAATTATGTATATTAGGATCGATGACATAAATGCTAATGATCTTTTATCATTTAATTTTGTAATAAATTTAAAAGACTAACATATTTTACCCACTTATCCTGAATTTTCTTACTAATTATCATTTTTATTGCCTTACTTTTATGCACATTTTATTTTATGCACGCATAGATTGAATGGTGTTGGACATTTATGTTAACAATTATGAAGTTTAAATTTGTTTCTCAAAAGCAGGAAAATATACTACATTTTTATGATCTTTGAAACTATTTCCCTGTTACAAATACAGATAATGTTTATAAATGGTTCATTTCTAAACTTTAACTTATTAATGAAAATTAGAATTAGCAGCTCATCATGTAACATATTCTAAAAATAATTTTATTATTAAAGGTAACATTTTTCTAATAGCGGAAAAAAATAAATTTTAATTTATTTTTTAATATTTGGCTATTTTATTTTAATTATAAAGCGTTGTTTTTTAATATTTCTATTATTATAATTTTTTTTTTCATCATTTAAAAAATATTAACTTTTTGTTCACAAATTTAAGAAATAGTTTAAAAAAATATGATGTTGATTTCTAAAATTTTACATGTGTAATATTATCGATGATTAATATTGTAAATAATACTATAACGCCTTTATTATTTTTTTTACAAATAATTGCTAATCAATGAATTTCACTGTAACATGCAACAAAAAATTAATAATTAACTTTTTAAAAATACAAACAATGCAGTATATTATTTCGTTCGATATTAAGTGAACTGAATGTGTTATTTAATAAGCAATCTTTTAAATACAAAACTGTTACAAAATACTTTTCTGATATAATTTTTAATGGAAATGAAAACCCTGTGACTAATCTTCAAAACGTGTCTCTTCAAAAAAGATTTTCTGCACTTTGTTTGGCATCATCTGCGTGGTGGCTATCATAGAACCTTTGCTGCTCATTCCCACATTCATCATCACTTTGGCGTTCATCTTTTTAAGAAGATTCTACTTACCCACAGCTCGTGATGTGAAAAGATACGAAGGAATAAGTAAGTCCATTCTTCTGCGTGTTGGTAAAATACTAAATTCTTTTTTGAAAATATTTTCTTTGTATGTAGACCTAGGTTGTTCAGTCAGTAATTTGCAAGGTTGTATGTGACTGAGCACTTTTCTGAATGCGGTCCAATATGAAATACAGAATTCTTTAAAATATTTGTATTTTTATGTACTTGAATTCTAATAATAATTCTAATCATTAATATTTCATGTATTTGAGTGAAGTTTCTATTTTTGTTTTCTTAGATATTCATTATTTCCCGATTAAAACTTTTTAAATCTACTCAATATTTAAAAAAAAGGTATCTTCATGAAAAGATAATTATTATGCTAGAACCGTTTTGCTTATTTGTTACTTGGATATTTTAAAATTGTACAGTTTTATTAATTTTCTTAACAACTATCCTTCAACTAATGTGTCTTAAATGCGGCAACAGGCATTTTTTTTTTAAATGTGCTCCAAGAAAGCTGAAAGTTTGGGTTCTCTAATAGATTTGATTCAATAACGATGGTTTTCATGCATAACTAATCTTTTTATATCAAACTTTCAGTAAGACAATATATTTAATTTTATATTTGATAAAATAAATTCACTATTCAACAAAATGTTAAGTTCTAGTTAGTGTTATTCTAGTATCTCAATTCAATGGAGATGTTAAAAAATAGTTAACGGAAAAAGATTTAATGACTATTCAACATTTTTTAAATCCCTAATATAAAATAAACCGAACTAAGCATCTACTCTACTACGTTATTTATGAAAACGATTAGGGAAGTTCAATAATTTTTCTTATGTTTAAGGTCGCGAAAAATTAGAAAGTTTCAGAGTCACTACATTGAAATGTATACTTCTGGTTATAAAAATTGTAAAACTTAGTAGTAGAAATGATTTTGATTTTTTTTTTTTTAATTTCATGGAATCTTCGTTCACCACTGAGCATCAAATAAGGCTTACAGATGCATCAAATAAAACAATAGAGATCACTTTACAAGATTGACAAATTTAAAACAGATGACAAGGCATGAAATATTCGTGGTGAATAAAAAGAAAGCATTAGATAAAAATCGATAAAAAGTACAAAGCTTGCTTTAGATTGACAAGTTAACAAAGGTTTCGTAAAAGCTTGATTTTTATTAGAATTTAATTTCTAATATAATAATAAACTATATGAATGACTCAAGTGACTATGTGAATGGCGAAAGATTAAACAAAAATATCAGTATATTTCTAATGGGTTGAAGTACTAGTGAACCTAAGTTTGAAGAAAAAAATGTGGACTGTTCAAGCATTGTATTTCGTTTGCATTAGAACAATATAACATTGTCATGTTTCAAATGATTTAGATAAAGTTTTGCAAAAATGAAATTTTAAATTAAAAAAATATTAAATAGAAATCCATGGCTGATAATATATAAAGCTGTTATTTTCGTATTTCATGCAGCTAAGAGTCCAGTGTTTTCTCACCTGAGTACTTCTCTGTACGGATTGACCACCATCCGAGCCTTCAAGGCTCAGCAGACATTCGAAGTCGGCTTCGATCACTATCAGGACAAGCACACTGCCACGTGGTTCATGTTCATCTCGGTGACTCGTTGGTTCGGAATTGTTCTGGATTGGCTGTGCGTAATATACATCACTTGCGTCACCGTCTCCATGGTGATACTTTCTGAAGGTAAGAGAGAGATTTCCTTTTAAAAATTCTTTGGTAAGGTTTTGATGTTTCATAATCGATAAATATTCTAAATTGATTATTTCTGTTGAATATGATAAATAATCTTTGTTTTTTTGCTTTAAAATGGTTGTTATATGCATACATCTCTTTATAAATGCGCACTTATTCTTTTTAAATGCGCACTTTAATATTTTATATTATTATTACGAAGTTAATTAAAAATGTCCTTAAAAATTTTAAAAAAAATGCTGTGCTATTTTAAAATTTTTGACTATAGATACAGAAATGAAATTTTATTGCCACACTATATGTAAAGGAGAACAAATGCATAAACACGGATTGTCCGCTTGTCATATGTCAACGAGGCACATTATGCCTGATATTTCTTTTTTATAGTCTAGAATTACTACTGCAAGTCATGCTTCTCTATGGAATTTAGGTAGAAACTTTCAAGAGTTGTAAGACATTGTATTATTGTATTTAATAATTGGATAATTTTTTTTCAAATGCAAAAAGCATTTATAATAATACAAGATAAGAGATTTCAATATTTTAACTTGGCCTGTTGTTGAAAATTTAAAAAATAATATATCCATGGTTTATTTTAATGAAACATTGATTCTTCTTTTCTTTCTCTAAGATTAAAATATTATTTGAAATTTTTCCCAAATTCCATGCTGATGTTTCAAAATATCTCTAATAAAGGAAAATGAATTAAATATTCAATTAATGAATCTTGATATAACTAAAAATTATTATTCTTGTTTTCAAAATATTACCTCAATTATTCAAAATTATATTATTATAATAATGTAAAGCTAAAAAATTTCATTTTTTTTTTCGTAAACAGCGTAGTTTTGATTAACGAGCTCAATTTGTTTAGATCCATCCTATGCCAGTAGAGCTGGACTGGCCATTGCTTCTGCATTGCAACTGAGCGGCAGTTTCCAGTGGGGCGTGCGACAGTCGGCGGAAGTGGAGAGTCAAGTAAGAGATGTGTTGAATGATTCTGGAACTAATTTTTTAAATATATCATGTAGAGTAATATTTTCAAAATTATAAAGTTAAAACTATAATCTTTAAAAAAAACTTAACTTCTAATTAGCATGTCTTACAGTGAGTGCGTGTGTGTTCAGGATTTGAAAATTCAGGAAATTTTCAAGAAACTAGTAAAAAGGATTTCTTTTCTTCATGCATATTTAAATTGGAGGGTTAAGGACCCTTAAAATTCAAATATGATGCAGAATTATTATTATACACTAAACATAGTTGTGAGGCCAAGTGACTGGAGCTCGGTACCATAGTTTTCCTGTTCGAATCCCGGCTGTCCCATGGATATTTGTAGTGGTTCGGAATCCACTTTAAGCCGTAGGTCCTGGTTTAATATGACTGCAGAGCGTTAGGCTTAAGGCTGGCAACCCTACCCCATGAAAAGAAAAGCATCTCCTGTCTCGAAATCTGCCAATAGGCAGACCGCCTTGACCCGCCATGGGGTTGTTGTGCCAATGAAGGTGAAGAAACATAGTTGTATTGGTGTCTTATTCACATTTCAGAATTGCAATGCATTATTCATTGAGTACACTCTATACCATGAATGTTTAATCAGAGAACCAACAGATCCTTTAGGTCTCCATAGGATTGGCTCTGGAATCAGTGAGTCTGAGTAAGGAAAAAATAAACCGCTTTATTTTTACTGAACCCTTATTAAATCTAGCATTTCTCTCATAAATATATGAAATAAATTTTAATACAATTACTCATATTTTTGACTATCAATCGAAATAAGAGATTTTTTACTGTTGCGTAACAATGTATACATTCATATTCATATTGGCAAGATTTTATGATAGAATTTGAATTATCTTTCACTTTATAATGTATTTTCTTATTACTTAATGTACGTAAGAAAAGCACATGTATTTATTGCTGTAGTGTATTCGTTGAAAAATTATTTTATTATAACCGAATTATTTTGATTTGATTTTATGTATTTAAAAATATTCTTCTGTTATTCTTCGTTTTACTGGCGTCAGAGATCCCTAACCGCTATTTTACTGATAAAGAAAAGCCATTGATCGCCATTTTACTGGTGAAGATCTTGTTTTTACTGGGCCTGCTCATCATCACCGTTATTTTACTTGTAAAAGGGATTAGTGGAATAAAAAGATTAATAACTTACTTACATGATTGAGTTATGTAATTGAGCCTCCACGTTTGGATAAAATGTAGTCGTTATTGATATTTTGTTTATTGACTTCTAATCATTAAACGATATGCTTTATGAATAGGATAAAAGAAAAAATTAGTAAGGAAGTAGCATTGAGACGAATAAATTCTTCAGAAAGTTGACTCCTGTTTTTGTGCTGGAGAGTGTGGTGATCATATTCAATACAAACTAAAATCTGTTTTTAGATTGACTAAAAGCAATAACAACATTAATGTAACAACATTAATTAAGAAAAATTATTAAAAACGCTGTCAATCCAACCAAAAATTCCAATCTTTCAACCAGTCAATCCAAAAATTTTAGGTTCCCCCCTCTATTAAGAAGGAAAAGCAACAAATAATTAATGATTTATGTAAAATAAACAAATAAAATCTTATGTTGAAAAAGCTGTACATTCAATGTCCTGCGTATATAATATTCCTCAATTCCTTTAATTTATGTAATTAAGTTGAATTTGATTTATTTTATTACTGTTTATTGTCTAGAATTGTTTTATGTTAAAAGATAATTAACCAAATTCCCATGGGGACTAGGAATTTGAATCAGAAGGGAATTGAATTTGTAAATGCATTACATTTTCTCTGTAAAAGCTGAATTGTTGTTTAATTTTTCTTATATAGTTAAACAAACTCTAATTTTAAACAAAATCATATTTATTAAATTAGTTAAAATTCCTCTCTATCATTCCCTATTTAAAGCTCAATTTTATGAAAATCCAATATAGTTTTTTAATTTATTCTGTATGCTATATTTGATGACATGTTTAAGCATTTTTGAAATCATATTAATTAAGATAAAGGGCAATTACACCAAACAATCTATTAAATGTTTAAACTATTTGATTTAACTTCATGCATTAAATTGCTGGATGATATCTTTCAGATGACATCCGTGGAACGAGTCATCGAGTACAGCAACCTGGCCCCTGAAGCGGCTTTGGACAGCGACAAAGAGAAGAAGCCCCCTAAAGAGTGGCCCTCAAAGGGTTACATTGTATACCAGAATGTCAGTCTCAAGTACGCCGAAGACGAACCACCTGTTCTCAAAAATCTCAATTTTGAGATTTATCCTGAAGAAAAGGTAAAACTACCGGTAGAAGAATAATTGATTAAATAATAACGGAAAAGAATTATGAAAGTCAGCTATTCTATGAATTATTAAATGTATGTCTTTTCAAACACTTGGATGTATTTATTGTTCAGTTAAAATTTGTAATCCGTAAATTTAGCGAATGTACATATAATTTTCTAAATTTTGCTAAAGGATATTGAATATAAAATATTTATTCAAACTTTCTTAATAATATATTATTTATTGTGGAAGCATTAAAAGTAGTGGATTATGCTTCTGAATATAGGAATCCACTGAAAACCCTGTAAAAGAACCGATCGGAAAACTTTCTTGTCTGTATCAAGTATAGGACTTGATTCAGTTGGTCGAAAATTCACCCATTGGACTATAGAAGTTTTGGATGCCGCAAATCGGTCCTATAGTAGAATCCAACGGTTGTGATCAGCGTTCGCCTGTTCTTAAGCGTTTCAATTTGAACTTGTGATACCAGAATAATTATCTCACGCTCTAAGTAACTGATCGGTAGTTATTTGATATGTTTGTAAAACTTTTTATGAGGGCATAATACTGATGATCATCTCACCCAGTCCGATACACGAGATGCGAAAGAACATACTTTCGAGTTTAATTCAGGATGGGAAAGAACAGCATTTATATTCGTGGCTCAGATTGGACGTTCTTGGATTGTCGTTTCGAATTTCGGTGCTACCAGGATCAAAGATCACCTTCCAAAGTATTGCTACCTTCGTAAAATGAATAATGGATAATGCATAGAGGAGTAAATGCTTCAGTATCTAAAAAATTAATATAGGGTGTATGTAAAGGATGTTTCAAAACTCAAACCAAACAGTGAGTGATGGAGCACATCTAAATAAGTATTTTTTTTTTTGTTACAAAGCATGGGAACTATGAATTCTGGGCTACTAGACGCCTCTGTCATTGGCCGGATGGAAAAGTTGCAATCATAAACGAATAAGTTTTTAAGAACAGATCAATTTGAACAATACAAGGACAACAGTTCATCAGAATTTTTCGACTAATCACCATTTAGTTAGCAAACGGAATATCTGTGTTCAGTTCATGACGTTTTTGACTAGCGTTACAGTAAATCTAAGAAAAGATCTCTTGAATGATATCTCCGGACTCTTTGGATCATTAGGCGTTTTCGACCAATGGTGAAACAATAAACTTAGGTAAGGAGAGTCTGAACGATATTTTCAGACTGGATAATTTTCTTTCTTCAAGCAATTTCGTTAATACGACTTATCGCAATCTTCTTAAGCACGAAATAATTTTAATTTCAATTACATTTTTAATTATAATTATATTAATTAATTTTAATTTTGATTAATAATTTTATTTTCTTTAAGAACTGATGAGACATATTTAAACAAGCAACTTTCTCCACACATAACACAGTTATAGTCCATTGATAATGTATGCAAATGCATTCCAATTCGAAGGACTTAAAATTTGAATCTGTTGGGTGCTTTTTTTGCAGTCACTGCTTTCAAAAATCCTTTTTTTTTTCGATAAAAAAAAAAAGAAAAAAAAAAATTTATTTTCAATCGAAAAACGAAATGACTTTTTCTTAAATTAAAATAAATGGGCTGTGTGTAATGTACAAAAGTTGAACACACTGTTCATTCATGCACAAAAAAAAGTGATATGGGTTTCACAAACGATTTTTAATTTTTTTTTTATTTTGAGTTCTTAATTTATTCGTTGATTTAGTGTTCAATGATTCAAATTTTCCATGATTAAAATATGTTTCTCTCTTTCAACCAGATAAAGATCATAGTGAATGTTTAATATTTTTTTCAATGCGAATTTAATTATGTAAATTTAACGCATTTTAAATTTTGAAGAGTCACTCATTTCTATTGGTATAGTTTGTTTAATTTGTACATATTTGTTTCTTAAGATTGGCATCGTCGGCAGAACTGGAGCCGGCAAGAGCTCGATGATTGCCACTCTGTTTCGAATGACTGAGCCAGAAGGAGTGATTAAAATCGACGGAGTCATCACCAAAGATATCGGATTGCATGATCTTAGAAGGAAAATTTCAATCATTCCTCAAGTAAAGTTTTTTTTTTTTTTTTAAATTAAAATCTCGATAAAATCGCAGAATAGGGGCTGTTGATATTTGGCGTCAAAAACTACCTTCGCCAAAATGCGCCAAGTACCGGGTTGCGATTGTAAGTGAAATGAATTGCATACGGTACAAAATCCGCTGGTCCAGTACACATTTGGCGACTTATCATCCAGTTTGTGCTATAAAAAAGTCGCCGAACCTCAATTGCCCCAGTTTTGCGATTTGACCAAAATCTCTTTTGCAATTCTCCTTATTTTAATTAAAATTATATTTACTTTACATTAAAGACTAGCAGAATATGCAGCACTCACATAACTATGACATGAGTAATTATAAATAAAAATAAATAATATCAAAATCATTTCAATTTAAAGAAAACTGTATATAATAGATGTATAAAAATACAGTAGATACTAATTATTCCGAAAAAGTTATGTAATGCATAAAATATCTATTCACACATCGTTTTAAATAAAATATAAGTAATTTATATCAGCTGCTAACGAAAACACTGTAGAAGAAATGAATTCGCCAACTTACTGGTTCTTTTAGTTGTTCACAAATGTTGACTTGTCGGTGGTTCAAAATAAATAAATTTTCATGAATTAATTATTGACTATTTTATTACACATACTAGGAATATTTAAAACTTTATACAATATTTACAAGTTAATAATAATACCACACATTCTAATCTCTAATGCCTCTCACACTTATTCATCCAAGTTTTAAACTTGCACTTCTTTCGTCCAATTAACTTGGCGTCGCAGCGCCCTCTAACGATCATTCATTCATATTTTTTCCACAGCTGCTTTAAGTCCGTAAATTTTTTTTAAATAGAATTTATCATAAACTCTGTTTACTAGGCTTTAAGAAATGGTTCTTGATTCATAAGTTTCATGAATTGTCAACACACTTTCTGGTTAGCACATTAGAATTTGATACTGAATTGAAAGTTTTATGCGATAGATTGCTAATCATTTATGCGTGATAAGTGATAAACTTATGCGTTGTTTCTGATACCCGATATGATCTAGCTATTAGACCAAATGAATATGAGAAGCCCATGAACCTCTAAAAAAAGTCCAAGAATACAAGAAATTCAGAAAAAACCTCGTCCAATGTAAAATCAAGACGGTTTAAAATATGAGAGGCCAATGCTTGAGCAGTCCTATACTTGATAAACTTACGCAATAAAATTTAAGTATTTTACCAGCCAACGGCCGTACCATGCTGAATATACCGGTTCTCGTTAGAACCGAAGTTAAGCATCATTGGGCGCGGTCAGTACTGGGAACACTTTTGGCAAATTTGGGACCTGAATGGCCGAGTGTCTAGCGCTCTGGCGATGTCACAGGTTTCGGGTTCGAATCCCGGCGGTGCCAATGTTTGTAGTGGTTCGAATCCACTTGCCGTAGGTCCCGGTCTTCTATGACTGTAAGAGCGTCACGGAGCAAAAGTCAGGCTTCTACCTACGGGGTGCTCCATAACAGAAGCTGCTTCCTTCCCTTCAAACATGAGTCCATATTTGGGCTTGGCCAGCCAAGTGGGATAAGAAACAACAACAACAAACAACAGTATTTTACCTTATACTATCTTTTCTTGCAACCTTATGTAATCCCAATGTATTTTATACATTTTAATGGATGTCCTTTTTTTTTTTATAGGATCCCGTTTTATTCACTGGCCCAGTTCGGAGAAATTTGGATCCTTTCTCTGAACACAAAGACGATGAACTGTGGCAAGCTTTAGAAGAGGTAAAATTTGTACATAAATGAATATTGATGTGACAGTGTCATATTACAAAAAAATAAATAAATACATAAACATGCAAAATGATGTATTAATATTTTTGAAGCAGAGCATAAATATATACACCGTGTTGTAAATTGCTATTTATAAAATAGGTTAAAACACTATAGTGCAATACATTGAAATTATTTTTCAGAAAACATAATTGAGTTTAACATTGTTATAAAATTAAACTGCCTTTTTTTAATTCGGTTTATCACAGTAAAATAAATCAATCGCAATTGTGAAATACACATTTGCAGTTCTTAAATGACTAAATCCATATTTATACCCAACGAATGATTAGTGCTCCCTTTCTTAGAAGGGAAACCTTAACAACACATTGTGATTTCGGCATTATACAAAGTATGCTTATAAATTTATGCTCAAGCCTTTTTAATATACAAAATATACTTATAAAATATGAATACTTATTTATACTGAATCTATTATTAACAAATAATTGCAAGCTAGTTCATGTTAAAAGTACAGGAGGCAAGTATATCAGCACAAATTCAATGCACTTTCTAAATTTGTCGGTTATGAAGGACCCTATGTTAGGACTTGTATAAATTTTCCTATGATTCAGAAAAGCCGTTTCTTTGGTAACTATTTCATTTTAATTGGCATCATAAATATAAAGTTGGGGGTGGGTGTCTAGAGAGTAATTTAAAAAAATTGTAATAATAATTGTAATTTTGTAAATTTACAATAATTAAGGGTTACATAAATATTTCCATTCTCTCGCTGCGTCAGGCAGCTATCCGCTTTCGTTGACCATCAATCTTGTTCTCTGGGGTCCTGTCACCATCTAATGGGGTCAACCTTCGGAGGTCAATGGTCTTCTGGGGTCAAAGTTCATTACTCCCCCACATGGGGAAAACTCTTCATCGACATACTGCTTTCATCGTTGCCATCTGCTATTTGGATTAACAGACAAACAAAAATCTTGCACAAATTGATATCTAATATTTTAATATGAAATTTTAGTAAAATGATATAGTTTTTCATGTGAAATGAAATATAAAACCTATATATGATTAAAAATCAGAATATATTCAAAATATTTTTAAAAAAAAACAGATAATGGTTTATGTGCTTTTATTCAATTTACCACACTCTTGCATTTTGTCTCTTCAGGCGTATTTGAAGGAGTCCATAGAAGAAATGCCCGGAGGTTTGGACACAATAGTTGCAGAGGGTGGCAGCAACTTCAGTGTGGGCCAAAGACAGCTCATTTGCCTTGCGAGGGCAATCCTCAGAAGAAACAGAGTCTTGGTGCTGGACGAAGCCACGGCGAATGTCGATCCGAAGTATGTGTTCAAACATTTTAACGTGCTATAACAGTGTAAAAAAAGTATCTTCAACATTTTTGGAGTTAATTTGACTCATAGAAATAATATTACATTTTTTGCAAAAATATTATTTATAATTATTTTCTGCGGGGACGCTGTATAATTTTCAAAGAAATAGCATCTTGGTCGATATAAATCATCATAAATTCTTAGTAAATAATTATGAAACACCCAGAAAGAAAATGCTTTTTAAGAAAAATGCATTTTTTTGCAGAATTTTATTCTTGAATTTCTGGTTATTTTTATTTTTATGTACTCAAGTTCTTCAATGAATAAGGCCAATATTAAAGATCTAAGAAATGGTAGTGAAAGTTTAAAAAATATATTCTATAATATTCAGTTTTATAGCAGTATTAATTTTTACAAAACATATAATGGAGAATTTTACTAAGGGATGCAACTGAAAGTCAAGATTTTGAATAAAGGAGAAATTGTTTTAGTAAATAGAAATGTAATGAAACTGTTTTGAAATCATGATTGATACAAATGTGACTTTGTAAGTAAACATTTAATATCGTAATTCACATTTTGAAGTGTTTAATAGTGGAAGGTTTTTATATTCCTAAACTATAAAAAAAAGTTTCTTAATAAATTAATTTTCAGCATTAATTAATATTTGTATGTCTTTTTTTTTTGCTTACAGCACTGACAGTTTGATTCAGAAAACAATAAGAGATCGATTTGCCCACTGTACTGTTTTAACAATTGCTCACCGTCTCCACACTATTATGGATTCTGATCGAGTATTGGTAAGAAATTACTTTCAGACTCTCATTATTTACTCTCTCCTTCTCACTTTGGTCATTCATAAGTCTGAACTATTCATAATATATATTAACATATTATATTTCCATTTACTGGGAAAACTAGCGAATTTGTATAATTTTTTCATATAAGAATTTCTAATTTTTTTTCTAGTATGAATACTAGAAAAACACTTATTTTAGGAGTGTGACTATATATATTTTTTTTAAATTGATAAATATAATTTAAAGTAACAACTGATGTGTGCAGTTGTTGATGTAGTCTGAGGATACTACATTAGTTATGCACAGTTGTTTTTCTCCAGAGTATATTTCATAAACTATCTACATTGATTTTTATAGAAGAATAGATCATTAGGAATATCTCTATCTATATAAATAAAAGATAATGCTCGTATGTGTGTGCACTTACGACTCAAAAGCTACTCGACCAATTTTAATGAAAATTTCCAGTTTATACTTTTGGATGTCAAGAGTATTTAAAGAGTGGTTTGAATAAAATCCAATGGCTAGTGTTGTTGTTTTTTTACAATGTTAATTGAAGATTGGATTTTTTCACATTTTGACTATTCCAAAAATTTTGTCCTGAGACGTTGAATAAAAAAGTTAAATGAAATAGTAAAAAATCGGATTCTCATATGTAACCAAATAATTTAATAAGCTAAAGAAGGAAGAAGTAATATATAAAAAATAAAACAGTAATGAAACAGAAACAAAATTAATTACCACACCAGTACAATTAAATTTATATTCATTTTAATTTAATAAATTAATTGATATAAAATTTCAATTTCATTTATTTAATTCATACATATATTCAAATTTAGCAATAGCAAAACATTACCGGGTCCGCTAGTAAATAACAACTTTTAAAAATTGAGTACCAGAGATCGGATTTCAAGTTTTTTTTTTCTTCAATGCAACCATCTGTTTATTGTCAACTATATGTTAGTCATCGGGGGAACTTATTGAGCAGATGATTTAAACAGAAAGAATTTTTGGCTGATAAAGCTGTTCAACCTATGCCACATTTTTAATTCTTAAACTTTGGAATTTTTAGAAGTGAAAATTTTGATGATATTGACATGTAATCTTTTCTCATGATTATTAATGACACCAAATTATTATTCTTGTTACAAAATGATAATGGCAATTCTGTTTAAGACTTGTAGATAATTTGAGACTCTATTTTTTTTATCGTTATGCATAATTTGGGACATGCAAAATAAAACTTATATGGATATATTCTCAAGGAAAACATTGATATGTACCATTATGATTTGTATAAATATAGTTTGTGGCATTTAGCTATCTATAGTACCAAGAGAGGTATTCCTAAAAAAGAGGTATCCTCACCAGGTATTCCTACAACTAAACGACCTTTGCCTTGCAGAGACAAAGGCAAAGGTCGTTTTAATTGTAGGAATACCTGGTGAGTGAGATTACACCCTACTTCCTGTTGCTTAATTAAAGGTTATTAAAATTTACATTAAAGAAGTTGAACTTAAGAGAGATGTTGTTGCAGAGACATTATATGAAATTCAAGCATGCTTTTATTTGAATCACCGGTATTAATATGTATTTATTTCGAAGGTTCTGGATGCTGGGGAAGTGAAAGAATTCGATGCACCCTTTAGTCTGCTCCAGAATCGTAACAGTTTGTTCTCCCACATGGTGCAAATGACTGGAGCCAGCATGGCTCACCAACTGAGAGAGGTGGCCAGGGCTGCCTATCTGAAAACTGCAGTTGACATCAAGGATAAAAAAGAAATCATTATTGGTGCAGATGAGGATGCCATCGAAAGAAATGGATCAGCTCATCCTGTAATCAATGGAGGAGTATTAAATTCCCTAGTAGGACAAGTCAGTGACGTGTATGAAAATACTGAAATGACATATTTATAGCATTCCAGCAATTTGATAGGTGATCAAAAACTTGTAAATATTTTTTAAAGACGTATGTAAACAGCGTATAAAATAATTTTTATGTTTAATTGGAGTAGAAATAAATATTTTTCTATTTAGTTGTTTTTCATTTTCAATTTAAGAGATTTTAATTTAATATTTGTATATATTATGTTATTTGTAGCATTTTATTTATATCAATTACATGAAAATAAATTTATTTATATAGTGTTTCATTTAATCCCTTTATATCATTTTACTGCATCAAAAAATCTTTTTTATAAATACACTTAATCCCACATCCATGCTTTGTCATAAAATCAAATTACAAACGTTCAGAGTACAATACTACCGAGAATGTACTTAAAAGGTTCCAAGTCTCCACAGAATAGCCCAGTTAGTAAGAATGGAAAAAGTGGCTTGCCTTGTTTGGGGTGGTAGATGATTTTTTTTTTTTTTTTTTTTTTTGACGAGATTCGTTTGTCGATTTTTACATGGTTATGATGATTAAGTTTCCTACAATATTTTCTACTAAAACACTTTTGTAATATGAATAGTGAGAGCGCTACAGCTTTTTGGAAAATGAGTATTTTTTTAACTTTATAAAAGAAGGCATTAATTCTTAAATGAATACCGTACATTAACCTTTAAAATTTGATTAAAACCATTATCCTCATAACATTTTTCAACATCAGCAACTTTAAATCTTTCCAATATTTCCTCCCCTCCTTTCTACCAGTGTGCACATAGCATTTATTAAATATTACCACAAGCAAATATCCGTATTCTTTCGAAATTTGAGATCACAAATCCGTATTGCTTAAACGTATTTAATCAAAATGTGCTCTTAATCAATTCACTTCTAAAATAAATTATACAGTCAATTTTATGCCAGTTTCAAAGTACATCATTGATTTATATTCAATAATTCGGTAAAGATTGTTTGACAGTTCTTGACTGACAAATAATTTATTCTTGTAAAACGATTTCAAATGTTTAAAGAATTTATCATCGATAGGAGATAATTCTGGTGAATATGGTGGATGAGGCTGAACCTCAAAATTTAAGCTCATTCAGTTTTCCGAAGAAGGACTTGAGAAACTTGAGATCTGGCGTTATCATGGAGAGAAATAACATCTTTTTGATTTACCAATACTGGTTTTGATGACGACAATTTATGATGCACAATATCAATTGTTGATAATAATAATATGCATTAATTGTTTTACCTTTTTTAGGAAGCAGTAATATATAACTTCGCATCTAGCCAATTACAAAACTTGCTCTCTGTGGCATTCAGATAAGAAAACTCAATAAGAGATAATTACACATAACTTAGCATATTCTGAAGCAAGAAAAGATGCAGCTCAATTTGCTTTGTTTCCGTAATGGTTTGAAAGTAATAATAACATGGTTTAACACATCACACACACTTTCTCCTCAAATATCTAAATCTACCGACTATGCTACTTCTTTCAATTTGATGTCAGCTCCATCTATCGATATTTTACTTCTATCGATTCCATGAATATTCGTACTCAAAACACTTAATCCATTGGTAATTTCAAATCAAATAAGCAAGTCCATTCAACCACAAAAACAGACTGTTAGGTAAAAATAAACAAAATCCAAAAGATCACATGATAAGGGCAAACACAAACCAGTAATAAACAAACAAAACAGAATTCAAAGGATGCATTAGTTAATAATAAAAGATTTACTAACCCATCTTCTACTCCAGAATCATCAGCACTCAAAATTCATGTCAACCGAATGTACCTGCAATAATGGTGATGTAGTCGAGTATGATGGGAAAGAGATGATTTCTGAATTTTAAAATCAGAAATCACCTCTTGAATTTAATCACAATTAATAAAATTTAATTTAATTTTAATCGAATTTTTAATGCCGTTTTAATTCTGACAGTGATTTGGGAAAAAGATATTTGAGAGATGTTTTCAATATAT
This sequence comes from Caerostris darwini, assembly GCA_021605075.1. Lineage (NCBI taxonomy): Eukaryota > Metazoa > Arthropoda > Arachnida > Araneae > Araneidae > Caerostris > Caerostris darwini. The sequence goes on along the minus strand of BPLQ01001792.1, from coordinate 9,981 downwards.
CTTTAGCGTATCATAGAATTTGAAAAAAAAAATTATGAATGCTTTATAGACTTCCAAAAAATTAATTTACACAATAAGATGTCTTTGAAATGTCTGCAAGTACTCAATTCAAATTGCAAGCTGGATATTAACTGTGGTAGATGTACTGCCATGCTACTTCCGTAAGATATTATATACTGAGCTTTGGAATTCATTTGCAGGATAAGTGTTTGTAATATAAATCTCCCATGTTAGTTCTGTATCGTACTCCTGTTCTCCATAGTTTTCTAAATTTAATACGTTATGTTTTTTTCTAATATGCTTTCAATATTAGCTTTTTTCTGTCGAATATTTTTTTCTTATCAAAGCAAATAAATCGTTCTTGTATACTCTTCCCAGATAAACATCTACATGAACAAATCATTATTCTTGATACTTACATCTGCAATGCAGTTTAATAAATTGGGAAATGCTTAGTTTTCTTAGCTATATTTATTATTTCCTTTCTCACATTCACATCCAAAGCAGAAATCAATTCATTTGATATTTTACGAGATAAATAGAAAAAGGTACTGATTCTAAGCAACGATATGAATTCATTCATCAATCAATTCAATTTATTTATTTTTCATGATTGGGACAAATCTTGCAAGTAGAAATAGTTTATTTTCTTTGTCAACATCTACTGTATCAAAGATATTTTTCTATGGCAGAATTCAAGTTGTCTCATAATGTAATTTTATATTCTTTTAAAGAATAAATTATATTACTTCCTACTTTAATCCTCATCAATGCTATTCTTTGAATAAATTTTTTCTTTCTAATGCAGCTGGCGAACACTTAGACATGGACGTCTTGGATGCCTTAAGGCAATCTGTAGTGGTAATTTTTTGGAGTGAATATTTAGATAGTTACCTCCTACTCTGTAACTTGTCATTTTGAAGGTCGTAGCATCCACACAAAAAAATAATAATTATGAAAATTGAATGGTTAGACAAAAAGATCGTAGGTTGATTTTCGCCATGTATATCAGACAGTTTGAAATTTAAACGGAGAATTTAGGTTTCAAAATTAATAACATGATTGATTAATGATATGTAAAACTTTAAATTTTTGTGCAAATTTTCTTTTATTGCCAAATAGCAATGCATTTTTAACAATGTCGCTATGGATGACTTAAATTAAAATGAATTACTCGAAATACTCTTACTATATTTTATTTATCTACTTAATTAAATACTCTTAGTATAATTTATTATTTAAAGAAGACAGAAAAAAAAATATTACAAAGTTAGAATATAAAAACAGATAGATATATAACAGAAATGCGTCCCACATGTTATACAATCTCACGTAGAGAATTATTGTAAATTATAGTCAATTATTTCTATAGATTTACGTAATATAGAAATAATATATAGAATATATTATTTCTACATGACGTCATTATATAGAAATAATATATTCTATAATACATTTGCAATTTAATATACGTACATCAAAAATTTCATAACACAAAAAGCAACTGAAGATTAATAAAAATTAACTTAATAACACTAAATATGAAATAAATAAAAATTATAAAAATAAGTTTTCATAATCTAAATACGAAAATTAAATATAGATTAACCCTAAATAAACAATAAAAGTCATCATTAATGTGTTATTAAATTATTTGTTACATTTATTATTTGTTCTAGCCAGAAATATGTTTTATGTTTAATTTACAATATGAATGAGTATAATGCAAAAACAAATTAAATTAGAAATTATGAAGTTTGCAAAAATTCAAAATTAATGTCTAATCATTAATAAAACCCCACAGTTTTATAATTAATCCATACCAAGATTTTTTTAAACAAAATTTTCTTTCATATACTCAACAGCAATTACTGCCGTTTATAAGTTAAACTTATAAGCAATTTATTAAGAATTCCTGAACGTTTTTGAAGAAGTGAACAAGTCGCCATCTATTGTTGTAGAAAAGAATTACTAACATTGATTCAAATCTCTGTCGATTATCTGCTATATTAGAACACGTTTCAGTTTTTTAATAATATTAATATTTATCTTTTAATTCTATTGAGCAGATGATGATACAAGATTTTATTTTCGTATTATAATGATAACAATTAATTTTATAATAATAAAATCTAATGTACTGTCACCTATAGTTAACTTTCTTTTCAATTGTCATTTATCCTTTCCCATCTTGTATAGGAATTCTTTGGTCCTCACATAAGAACGAAATTTTTTTTTTGTTCTAAAGAAGCTGGCAAACACTTAGACAATCATCGTTGCTGTCTTAAGGCAAGCGCTGCACCGACGTTACTCACTTAGCTCTACCCAGGAGGTGTATGTAGCTTGAAGATAAATTACGGTCGCGGAGTAACAATACCCTCCGCAACGCTCTACGATCGTGTTAGACCGGGACCTATGGTTTAAAGTGGAATCCGAACCACTACAAACATCCATGGCGCCGCCGGGACTCGAACCCGAAACCTGTAGTATTGAGCGCTAGCCACTCAGCCATTCAGATTCCTAAGAACGAAATATGTGGATGAAAAGAATTACTACACATGGACTTCTTGCAAGTAATTGGTTTACAATTGTGTAACTTGGAGAGAAAAAAAGGGGAACATACCACAAAAGCAGCTTAATGACATCAAATACCTATTATTAAACCATATTTTTAAAAAAAATTTACAATTTTAGATAAATCTTTTTTTTAAATTTAGTTTTGTTTTTTAAATTGTTTACGTTACTGTAAATAAAGCGGAGCCTGATGGCCGAGTGGCTAGCTCTCTGGTGCTCAATGCCACAGGTTTGAATCCTGGCGGTGCCATGGATGCTTGTAGTTGTTCGGAATCCTCCTCAAACCGTAGGTCCTGGATCGTAGAGTGGATCATAGGATCGGAGAGGATCGGAGAGTGCCGTGGGGGTACTCGCTTTCGTAGAATAACTTCAAGCTACGCGTGTCCCTTTGCGTAGTGCTAAATGAGTAACAGTGGTACAGCCCTTGCTTATGGCATAAAGATTAACTGTCTCTGTATTGTCAGCTGCATTAGCTTTATTTGCAATAAAGCTAGGTTCTCAATTCAGATATTACTTGTGTAGATAAGATGCAAGAGATCTCGGGTTTGATTTAGTTGCATAACGTCTTGAAGTCACTGCTTTCAGAAAAAAGGATAGTCCTTAGTGAGAGATACTGTGAATTGTCTGGCTCCGATAGTCAGAGGCTATCTATTGAGAGTATCCGGTCTTTTCTCTTATACCATACGAAAATGATGAGCTGTCGTCATATCGTTTTTGCTTCTGCATCTTTTTTCTTTTCATTTACTTTTAATAACTCAGTATTGATTAAATGAGTAGATGGATATCACTATTGTAATAAATGATGACGCCTACTGCGTAAATGGTGCAAGAGAACCATACTGAGAATTCAAATGCAGTAATACAAAAAATATGAATTTATTGCGTCTTTTCCATACTGTGTTAGAATAAATCAGTAATTTCCTTATTGGTAACATATTCGGAGTTGCTGTTGATAGGTTATTGATTTTTTTTAATTGAAAAAAAAAATTTAATTTTTTTGACTGATAGAATCATTTACTTCAATGATAAAAAAAAATGGTTTAAAATTTTCATCTTTAAAAAATGTATTCTTTTATTTTTCGTTGCATTCTTTGACCGTGAGTATATGAAGGTCCTCACACAGTACGCATTTGTAAATCTCAGTAGGACTGGACGAAATAGATCATTGTCCTTTCTTTCTAATCGGATTTCTTACAATTGTTCGACAAAAGAAAAAAAAAGAATATCGAGACGAATTATTGATGAATTGGGATATTCATCGAGATCCACAGTTGTGCTCTTTCTGGGTGAATTTTACCATAGATTGACATCTGATTATACTGACCAGATTTGAGTGAATTCTAAATTGATGCAATCCGCAGACTTGAAAAAAAATTTCTTCCTCGAATTCCAGTACTAAATCCTTCTGCGATACATCAAAAGGAATATTCTTTAATGAGAAACTCGTGGTGATTCTTTTTTCCTTTGGTAAATTAAATTTAAACCGGTATCGCCTTGATAACTTTAACTGATTGATACAAGTTTATGCGATGTGCCCAGATGATCAGTTATGGTCACCAGTTTTCCCGCCTGATTATTTGCTTATGCTCTATGTGTTTTGAGTATAAAAAATATGTTATATATTAGTTTCTACGAGTTGCTCCGGCAAGAACCTGAAAGTCTGCAGTAAAAAAAAGGGGGGTGGGTTGGCTTCCTTTTGTTAGACAAAGTTCAAATGTACCCATAAAAACTGCAACTCTTAGCATAGGGAAATTCATTGCTATATCCGCCATAAAGTATAGAACAAAGACACGTAGAAATTGAAACGAATATAATAAAAACAAATAAAAAAACCAGTAAAAAAATTAAAATTAAAAATTAAATTAAATGAGAAATTAATATTAAGTCCAAATTAAATAAATATAATAAGAAAAATAAATATTACACAGAAAAGAAAACCAGTTCGTAATTGGACGGGATTTCAATTGTCGACCTCACAGTCTTCAACCAAACTTCTGCAATATTATTATTATTGAAGTAGTTGTTTCTGACCGTTATCATATTGCTTACAAGCCATATTTCGGGGTTCATCTTTCACTAATCAGTTAATTTTCACTATTGGGAAACTGACACCACACACAGATGGCGCTACGTTGGCAAAGAACTGAAAAATGATTAAATCAACTTTGTTTACTTTTTTCTGTTCCATCCGTTGTTGAAGTTTCGTCACTTCTTGTATGGGTTATTTAGTGGTAGGTCTAATGCTATTCTTTAACCACGTGGTTTTAAATAAGCTGGCTGCCATAGTCTATTCTTTATTTGTGGAGTGTGATTATCTATTATAGAATTTGTAGACAGTAGAAATCTTTATAAGGGGGAAGGTGCTTTAATTCTTGACTTTTATGGTGCAGAAAAATCAAAGAAGAAGAAAATATGACGTGCGGATTTTTTAGTATCTCTTAACATGGAGTTTAAGAAGACCAAAGAATATCCAAATCTATGGAAGACGGCGAATTTTCTTTCTCGCCTCTGTTTTTGGTAAGTTATTAAAATTTAATTCTTTTCACTTTTATTTGCCATTTTATTTTACTCATTCTAAAACAGCAAACATTGTGAATAGATCGCGGTAATTCTCTTATAAAAAAAATAAAGTTATGTAGTCACATGCAGTAAAAATGTAGAGACTTGCAGTCATTCGTGATATATGGATGCTGATCTTCAGTCCGCAAAGAGTTTCCTGATAACTTTAATTTACTTATGCGTATTTTAAGACATAAAAACGTATTTTAAACGTTGCGTATTTTAAAACATGAATGCATAGGCCATGAATCACAGATCTTGCCGAGTTCTAAGTATTTAATTTGTTTGCTATTCGCGGCTAGGTTACAGTGAGTGCATGTTTCCCATAGACTTTACAAGTGTATCCCTTCTATCAACCATAATATTGTTAAACTAAAAAAAGTCAAACTTATTTAATATTAAATAAAACTATTGTTTATCGTTATAAACAAAAAAGAATACAAAATATTTTCATTATTTTTAGCTTTAAAAACCATAATAACATTTTTAAAAAAAAAAATGCTTTATTTTTTCTACCTGAAAGGATATGTATCATTAAATTTTTGAGAATTTAAAGTGCCCTAAAGCTATTGAATTAGGAAATTTTGATATATTACAACTGCTACAGTAAAGCTTTTGTACAAAATAGTATAATACGGAATATATAATGAATAATATGAATATTATTGACTATAAGAATGTAACGAATATTCGTATGGTAATATTAACGGATGTATATGTTAACTTAAAAATTAAAATATCGAGAAGTCATTTTTTTTTTTTTTCATCTAGCTTGCATTCGAAATTCACTAAAAATTGCACTTATTATTTTTTTTTTTAATAGCCTTCGAACTACACGTTGATCGCTGGGAAACTTTAGAGCAAGTTCATGATGAATTTTTATCCCAATGAATATTTCAGTATATTTTCAGATGCATATAATATAATTCACTTTATTTTTATTGTATTCTAAAATGAATATTCAATTAATCTTATTCAATGAATTGAATTTCATAAATTGCTAAAATCTCTTTTACATATTGAAAAACGTGGGGCCTGAATGGCCGAGTGGCTAGCGCTCTGGCGCTCGGTACCACAGGTTTCGGGTTCGAGTCCCGGCGGTGCCATGGGTGTTTGTAGTGGTTCGGAATCCACTTTAAACCGTAGGTCCCGGTCCTATTAGGATCGTAGAGTGTTGCGGGGGCATTGTTACTCCGCGTCCGTGGCTTATCTTGAAGTTACACGCGCCCCCTGGGTAATGCAAAGTGAGTAACGTCTGTGCAGCGCTTGCGTTAAGGCATCCAAGACAAAGCTGTCTAAGTGTTTGCCAGCTGCATTAGAAAGAAAAAAAATATATTGGAGAACGTTTTCTATTTACAATTTTTTTAATGTAATAAAAAAAAAGAAAAAAGCTTATGGGTTAATTTTTATCTCATCACTGGTATATTTTCGGGTTCTTCTATTGAATTTTCATTGATTTCCTGGTAAATATAACGAGGTAAAATGCATTGTATTTGCTGAAATAAGACTATTTCCTATCATATCCTTATATCCTAAAAGTAATTATTTGTGTTAAAAAAAAAAATGATGAAAGCGAGTAAGAAAACAGGAATAAAAAAATAAACGGGAATTTTCAACATTTTCCTTGGCATGTCCTATATGAGAATACTGGCCTTTGGTATCACAGGCTGCAGGTTCGAATCTGCTTTAAACTGTAGGTCCCGTTCTAATTAGCCCTCGTGTGCACAAGATGACCATAGAGCGACAAACCAAACTATATAAGGAATAAACAGCTGAATTATGTTCAGAAAACACTTCTGTTTAGGGATTTAAATCAGGTTTGATGATCGAAGTAAAGAGATGGTTGCTCGTAACAAGTAACGACAACCTGTATTATGAATAAACATTGCTTGCCATACATTCGGATAATGGGTGTTGTCATTAAAGATTCGTTGAATTAGTACTTGTTATATTAAGTTACATTAGATTATTTCTTTTATTATGTCGCGAGTTAGAAATTTAGATTCCAGAATATATAAATAATCTTTCACTTTTCTATGATTTTTAAAAAAAAAATATATATATAGTAAAAATTCATAATTTATTAATACATATTTACACTTGCAATTAAATGTCCTATTCGGATGAAAATTTATATTTAAATCCTCCCGCCACAGGATTTCGAGGGCCCACCCGTTTGCCTCTGAGCAGTTTCACGTACTCTTGAACTCTCTCTTCAAAGTTCTTTGCAACTTTCCCTCACGGTACTTGTTTGCTATCGGTCTCACGGTGGTATTTAGCCTTAGGTGGAGTTTACCACCCGATTAGGGCTGCACTCCCAAGCAACCCGACTCCAAGGAGATCGCATCCGGAAGAGACAAAGCAACTATGGGCCTCGCACCCACTCTGGGTAACAGCCCCGGTCAGGGGGACTTGCTGCTATATCTACTTCCAGCACGCTCACTCCTAAACGCCACATTTCCCAGCCCCCTCTCGAAGGCGGGATTTGGCGCTGGGCTCTTCCCTTTTCGCTCGCCGATACTCAGGGAATCCCTGTTGGTTTCTTTTCCTCCGCTTATTTATATGCTTAAATTCAGCGGGTCATCTCGTCTGATCTGAGGTCGACAAGTTTATTTAAAGTATATCTTTTTTCGTCATTCCTGACAAAGAAAAGCATACTCTCCCATAAGTTTGGTTTCTTAAGCATCAAGCCTATATCTCGTCCTCGAGGAGAAACTCTTTTATGTCCGGCTTCTCCAACCGACGAGCATGCATCAAGGCGACGCTCCTTCGACCGGGGAGGATCCTGATTGTCCTTGAACCGGCGGAAACTACGAGTCTCCGATGCGGTCAATTGGAAAGTGGGAAAAAACCCATTTCCTATGCAAGTCTTATCCGACCCTCAGACAGGCGAGGTCCCGGGAGAGACCCGAGGCCGCAATGTGCGTTCGAAAAATCAGTGCTCAATGTGTCCTGCAATTCACACCAAATCACGCAGCTGGCTGCGTTCTTCATCGACCCGTGAGCCGAGTGATCCACTGCTCAGAGTTGTTTTTTATTTATTTTTATGACCAACCTTTCGGAAGGCCGTAGTGTGTTCGAGAATGAGTTCATGACACTTCTCTCCTAAGAGAGAAGGAACGCCACGGGGCGGGGTACCTTTGGGTACATCTCTTCAAGCCTAGCCCTCACCTAGACGAGAACCTCCCTCTTGCCCAAGTCACGGGCCGGGACCTTTATTTTAGGCACACCCATAAGTTGGCGTCTTAAGTATTCGAAAAAGCGTGTTTCACCTAAGCCGTCAGGGCAGAAGGCCAACACATAGAGTGGGAACACTTTTAATTAAAAAAGCGAACCCGTGATTTTTTATCATTTTTATTTCATATAAATATGAAAATAAACGATAATGATCCTTTCGCAGGTTCACCTACGAAAACCTTGTTACGACTTTTACTTCCTCTAAATGATCAAGTTTGGTCATCTTTCCGGCACTTCGGCTCGACCACGAAGGCCAATCCGAGCGCCAGTCCGAAGACCTCACTAAATCATTCAATCGGTAGTAGCGACGGGCGGTGTGGACAAAGGGCAGGGACGTAATCAACACGAGCTTATGACTCGCGCTTACTGGGAATTCCTCGTTCAAGGGGAACAATTACAAGCCCCTATCCCAAGCACGAAGGAGGTTCAACGGGTTACCCAGTCCTGTCGGACAGGGAGAGAACACGCTGATTCCTTCAATGTAGCGCGCGTGCGGCCCCGGACATCTAAGGGCATCCCAGACCTGTTATTGCTCTGTCTCGTGCGGCTAAACGCCGCCTGTCCCTCTAAGAAGAACGTCCGACGCAAGAGGATCGGGACGTCTATTTAGTAGGCTAGAGTCTCGTTCGTTATCGGAATTAACCAGACAAGTCGCCCCACCAACTAAGAACGGCCATGCACCACCACCCACAGAATCAAGAAAGAGCTCTTAATCTGTCAATCCTTCCTGTGTCCGGGCCGGGTAAGTTTTCCCGTGTTGAGTCAAATTAAGCCGCAGGCTCCATTTCTGGTGGTGCCCTTCCGTCAATTCCTTTAAGTTTCAGCTTTGCAACCATACTTCCCCCGGAACCCACAAGCTTTGGTTTCCCGGAAGCTGCCCGGCGTGTCATTTGAGGAACACAGCCGGATCGCTGGCTGGCATCGTTTATGGTTAGAACTAGGGCGGTATCTGATCGCCTTCGAACCTCTAACTTTCGTTCTTGATTAATGGAAACATTCTTGGCAAATGCTTTCGCAGTAGTTCGTCTTGCGACGGTCCAAGAATTTCACCTCTAGCGTCGCAATACGAATGCCCCCGTCTGTCCCTCTTAATCATTACCTCGTGTTCCGAAAACCAACAAAATAGAACCGAGGTCCTATTCCATTATTCCATGCACCATTATTCAGGCGTCGCGCCTGCTTTGAGCACTCTAATTTTTTCAAAGTAAACTTGCCGGTCACCCGAGACAACCGGTGAAGATCATCAGGGGAACCGGCGATAACGCCGAGCACAGACAGTGACCACCGGTAGGCGGACCGCCCGGCTCGAGCTGAGATCCAACTACGAGCTTTTTAACCGCAACAACTTTAATATACGCTATTGGAGCTGGAATTACCGCGGCTGCTGGCACCAGACTTGCCCTCCAATGGATCCTCGTTAAAGGATTTAAAGTGTACTCATTCCAATTACGGGGTCTCAAAAGAGTCCCGTATTGTTATTTTTCGTCACTACCTCCCCGTTCCGGGAGTGGGTAATTTGCGCGCCTGCTGCCTTCCTTGGATGTGGTAGCCGTTTCTCAGGCTCCCTCTCCGGAATCGAACCCTGATTCCCCGTCACCCGTTACGACCATG